>VZQC01011101.1:126540-137974 GCA_009823505.1 Rhizomys pruinosus
AAAAAAAAAAAAAAAAAAAAAAAAAAAAAAAAAAAGCAAAACTCCCAGCCTGAGTAACACAGCAGTGGCAAGATGCTAACTGCCAGTTCCAGGACACCCTGAGCTGCAGTGAGAAATGCCATCTCAATCAATCAGTCAGTCAGTCAAATCAATCAATCAATGCTATGGCGGTAGTCTTTGTCTATAATCTCCCCATTTTGGACAGTTGAGAGGTGGGAGCATGCAGGTAAGAAATTCAAGGTTGGGCCCCAGGACCCGGAGGTGGAAGAGGGAGCAAGCCCTGCTGCAGTGCACCTCAGCCCGCTGCCTTCACCCGCCTCCTTGGCCACTTTGACCCATGGGAGCATGGCTGGAGGACAGATTTGATAATGGGCTGTGTTAAAAGTAAAGAAAACAGAAGTCCAGCCATTAAATATACACCAGAAAATCCACCAGAGCCTGTCAATACAAGTGCCAGCCATTATGGAGTAGAACACAGTGTAGTGGCACCATCCTCTTCAACAAATGAGCACCAGTTCAGCAGTCTTTCTCTAACACCCTTCGGAGGATTCTCAGGGGTGACTCCTTTTGGAGGAGCATCTTCCTCATTTTCTGTGGTGCCAAGTTCATACCCTACTGGTTTAACAGGTGGTTTCACTATATTTGTGGCCTTATACGATTATGAACTACAGAAGTCCTTTCATTTAAGAAGGGTGAAAGATTTCAGATAATTAACAATACGGAAGGAGACAGGTGGGAATCAAGATCAATTTCTACAGGAAAGAATGGTTATATCTCTAGCAATTATGTCGTGCCTGCAGATTCTATTCAAGCAGAAGAATGGTATTTTGGAAAAATGTGGAGAAAAGATGGTGAAAGATTACTTCTGAATCCTGGGAATCAATAAGGTATATTCTTTAATAAGAGAAAGTGAAACTGCTAAAGGTGCTTATTGTCTCTCTATTCGTGATTGGGATGAGGTAAGGGGTGACAATATGAAACACTACAAAATCAGGAAACTTGACAATGGTGGATATTATATCACAACCAGAGCTCAATTTGACACACTACAGAAATTGGTGAAACACTACACAGAACATGCTGATGGTTTATGCCACAAGTTAACAACTTCGTAACCCCAATCTCAAGGTGTAGCAAAAGATGCTTGGGAAATCCCTTGGGAATCTTTACGACTAGAAGTTAAACTAGGTCAAGGATGTTTTGGCGAAGTATGGATGGGAACATGGGATAAAAGTAGCAATTCCTCACATGCAGAAATCCAAAGAAGATCATCTTCACTCTGCATGTTTTTTAATGGTAAACTGGAATTCCAGATATGGTTGCACAAAACACTCCCCCGTCCCGAGTATTAAATCTAAAGTACCAATGATGCATTTTACAACTTACTTCAGGGTCCAAAGAAAGTAGAGCTAAGATTTTGTGACAGTGCGGGTGAAAGTCTGGTAAGAAAGAGCAACAAGACTACTGTTCTTAAGTCGTTTCCTTTCTTTTCTTCCCCAAACTTGGAATTGTGAAGAGAACATTATCCATTGCAATGGACAAAACATAAGAGGCCATACCAGAGTAAGATCTAAAATTAAGGAACTTCATGGGACCAAATAATTCCATTACAATTTTTAAATGTTTTTCATTTAGTCTCAAAACCTTTTCTGTGTTAAACATACAGTCTTAACACATGCCTCCTTTTGTGTGGAAGTGGGCCAAGTCTTTCAAAAGCAAACAATGGATTATAGGCAGCATCTCAAACTTGATTAGATGTTAGACCACAGACCTGGGATTTGAAAGAACAGTGCACTCTTTTCATAGACCTGGAATGTAGGAAAACAAAATTTTCCAATTCATTCATGTCTCACATTATTCAATTTAGAATAATGAAGGGAAAAAGTTAATCTTTTATAAGGTTGTGTTTTTTTAATGCAACATTATTGAAATTATATTGTCCAATCCAAGGGGAAATCTTATAATCTTTATATAGCATGAAAAGTAAAACCCAGCATGTAAGCAGTCCATTTAAAAAATAGCCTTGGTACTAGGAGATGTCCCTAATATGTTCGTACGGTGTTGGGCTCCAAAAATAGAAAACATCATTAGATCAGGGCCTTGAATGCACTTTTGTTTGTATTGAATATAGACCAGGAAAGAGGAAAATCTATTTAAAAGAAATATGAGAAGAGAAAATGTGAGAATTTTACAGGTAGAGGGAATGGGATGGAATGTCTAATGTTGATGTGTGAGGGACCACGTGGCTTTGCTGGTATTCAGAGCTCTTTATTAGCTGTGTTTCTAGACTATAAGAGTTAGAAAGTATGAATGTAAACTAATTTTAATATACATTAAATGAGTGTTACATACCCAAAATAGTGAAGATAAGGCCTTCACGATAATTCTAGTGGCCCAGGTGTTATGCAAAACCTTTTTCAGAACAATTTTTAAATTGTTTGAAACTTCACTTACATTTCAAATATACTTAATGATTGTCATTTTCCCCCTTTTAGAATATAGTTGACTTGGGGATGAAGACTTAGTCAGAATTAAAATAGGAACATTTTTGCCCATTTAAAGTGCAGAAGTGGGGCTGGAGAGATGGCCTAGTTAAGAGCACCAACTGCTCTTTCAGAGGACCTGGGTTCGATCCCCAGCACCCACATTGCCACACCAACTCCAGTATCTTCTGTGTGAGCAATGACAAAAGTCATAATAGCAGACGGGAGATATGTGCCCTCCGAGGCTAAGCTCCCTGGAGGTCCCTGGCAGAGTGCTCGGCTTTAGCTTCCAAGATCATGATGTGCTCTAAAGATGTTGCGCTTCCTGGGTATTGGGCTTTGCATATTGTCTTTCTTGGCATTGATTCTTTTCCTGAGTACAGCATGACCTCAGTTCCAGGTAATCAAGCTATTTCAGAACAAGGGGCTGCACCTGACAAAATTAGTAAAATAGGAATTCCAGTTACAGTCATACATGGTAGAAAACATTACTTAAATAAAGGCAGATGGTGGGCTCCTTCTTTAGAAAAATATAGTAAAGAAAAAACAAAACCAACCAAACAGGCTCTCCCAGGCCATGGCTCGAATTGCAGCCTAATGATAACAAATGGCCTTGGGAGGACTGGAAGAAACCAAATTGAAACTTCAAAGGAAAACAATGTCTCACATCTCACAAATAAATTATTCATGGTTTGTGGTTTTATGACCACTGCTTTTTTCTTATCTCCCCTGCCAAGACAGCGTGAGCAATATACTATGTATAAGTGCTTCTGATTGATGTGTACATTTAATCAGCTTGTTGTCCTTGGAAACCCAGGTATGAATTCCTTAGCAATGGGTTTATTGTTCCTGGAGACGTGCCAATCCTGACCTGTTTTCCCTGCTCTGTACTATATAATCAGAAGCTTCCTCTTGGTAAAACGCAGCAGATTCAAAACCACTCTGGTGTCGTGTCTGTCTGTCTTTCGCCGAAACTGTGCTCTCCTGTATACCAAGACCCTGATTCCCGTGGTCTGAGGGACCCCCAACTGGGTCAGTCCACGGCACCATATGGCAGCTGAGAACCATCTGTTACTACAATTCCAGGAGAACTCCAGTTCCAGGGGAATCCGAGACCCTCTTCTGACCTCCGTGGCATTGCACGACATGGGTGCACAGACCTACATGCAGACAATACATTCAGACACATACAAAAATAAATAAAATTAAAAAAAATAAAGTGCAGAAGTAAAATACTCAAAATGATAATGATTTTTCTAAGGCATGAGTTTTTTTTTAAAGGGTTTTATGTGGACTATGTTATTGTAGTTTTTCTAAGCATGTTTTTTAATTTTTTTAAATTTATTTTTGTATGTGTATGGGTGTACTGTCTGCATGTAGGTTTGTGCACCCATGTCGTGCAATGCCGCAGAGGTCAGAAGAGGGTCTTGGATTCCCCTGGAGCTGGAGTTCTCCTGGAATTGGAGTTTCAGATGGTTCTTGGCCGCCATGTGGGTGCTGGGGATTGAACCGGGGTCCTCTGCAAGAGCAGTTGGTGCTCTTAACCGCTAGGCTATCTCTCCAGCCCTTTTCTAAGCATTTTTAAAAATGTAATAAAATTATGTTTATGTACTAATGCTGATCAGAAAAATAAGGCAGGAAAAGTTGATGGTATTGTTAGATTTTAGCCGAATGGAACATTTCCTTATAATAACAGTTGTATAGTAGGGAAAAAACACTAACTTAATGCGTATTCAGTTTAATTGCTCTGTATTTTTAAATTGTCAAGAAAAATAAAGTTTTGTACATTTGAAAAAAAAAAGAAATTCAAGGTTGGCTGAACAGGCCTTAGCATATATGACGAAATGCATGGAATCTGGCAGGAGAAATGGGGTAAAAATAGGGGAATGAATGGGCCTAAATATGATTAAGAGGTATTTTGTGAAATGCAAAAATTCAATAAAAAATAGAAAAAAATAAGTTCAAGGTTGTCCTCAGTTACATAGTTAGTTCCATGCTAGCCTTCTCTTCCTCCTCCTCCTCTTCCTCTTCCTCCTCTTCCTCCTCCTCCTTTTCTTCTTCCTCCTTCCCCTCCTCTTCTTTCCCTTCATTGACTTTTCTGATATAAGGCTTTATTTCATAGGCCAGGCATGCTGGAATTTACAGTAAGCCTCTTGGCTTTAATGCAGTTATTTAACAGAAAGGTGACAAATACAATTAACTGTATTAGTCACATTTCTGTTGCTGTGATATAACCACCATTAGCAAGGGAACTTATAAAAGGAAGAGTTTATTTGAGCTTATGATTGATGGTTCCAGGGAATCAGAGTCCATTGTGGCAGGAAGCATGGTGGCTGGGGCTGGAGCAGCAAGCTGAGGGTCACATCTTGCAATGAGCACAGGAAGCAGAGAGAGAGAGACTGGAGAACACCAGGATTGTTAAACTCACTAAGCCTGTCCCCAGTGACATATTTCCTCCAGCATGGCCACACCTTCTAAGACCTCCAAGAACAGTGCCACCAACTGGAGACAAAATGTCTGAATACTTAAAGCCTATGGGGGACACTATCATTCAAACCACCACACCCACAATTCCTGTTTATTCCATTCTTGTTTTTTTTTTTTAATTTTCATAATCTTTGCTTGATTTATCCAATTCTTCCATATTGTCTTCTAATCTTGATATTCTATTTTCTACTTCATCCATTCAATTATTAAGAGTTTCTCACATCCTTTTAAATTTCTTTTTTACATTTCAACTTGAATTTTCTTCAATGTTTGTATATCTTTTGAAATATCATTCCATAATTTATTGCTGTCCTCTTTCAATTTATTTCTGTGTTCTTTTTAGGTCCCTGGTTTCTTTGTTTATAAGCTCCTTAAATTCCCACAACTCCTTAATTTCTGTAATCATATTTATAATTGATCTTTTGAGATCTGTATCCTGAATTATATCCAAGGATTCTTCACTACAGGGGTACTTGAATAGGAGTATTGGTATTTGTTAGGGGTCCATTTGAGTCTTTTGTATTATTTTTCATTGAGCTTTAGGCATTTGAGTAGCTTCTGTTGGGTGTTGTTCTAATGTAAAGCTTAGGTGTTTATTGAGCTGACACTGAATCTGGTTATATTCTTCAGGTGTTTTTGTTGACTTCTTAATTGATGTACAGGTATGGATAATTTAGGCTCTGTAATATCCAGAATCCAAGACCCTCACAGACCACCAGGAGACGTGACACCGATGCAAAAGCAAATGATCTCTTTTATTTAGCAAGCTCTAGCTCGAGCATTCTTTTATAGGGAGAAACCGCAAGCAGGGGAGGGGGGTTTCCCACGCCTTAGTGTTACATGATTGGTAGGTTTATACAACTCAGCAAATGGTTGCACAGGGATAGGCTGTGGACTTGTAAAAACACCAAGAGCTGGGGGAAGGGGGGAAGGTTCAGGGCACAGCTTCCTAGAATTTGTTGCTTATGTTTCAAAAACATGTTTTTCTGACCCTCACACAGACCCCCTGCAGTTTATTAAAAAATGTCCCAGGAAATAATGGGACCCCATCTCAGAAACCCATTCTCAAAGATGAAGGCTGTCCCCATACTCATGCCAGAATTTGTTGTCATTTTCTTGGTCTTACCCATTCCAGGCTGAGGTCATCTAAAAATCTCAAAAAGCTTTAATTCAAATTTCCTGATGTCTTAGATGTTGAAAACTTTTAAAAATATTTCCCATCTATTTGCAATTCATCCTTTGTGAACTCTTTTGAACAATTCACCTATACAACATGAGAAATGACCTCCATAATTATGCAGCAGAGTTCATCATCAGAAGGAATGTCCATAGATTAGAGTACTGCTATGTTCTATTAGTATTTTGCATACTTTTATCTGTGTACTCATGTACAGATTATTAAGAGTTTTAAAATGTAGCTGATAAATCAGTATTTGATCAAGCACATTTTATTAAACGTATATTTCTAATCACATATTTTTAAATTATTTTGTTTATATTTTTACATGTATGAGTGTATGGCCTTGCATGTATGTAAGGGCACCCCATCATGCAATGCCCACAGAGGTCAGATGAAGAAGGCGTTAGATCCCTTGGAACTGGAATTATGGACAGTTATTAGCTGCCCTGTGGGTGCTGGGAATCAAACTTGAGTCCATTGCCAGAGCAGTCGATGCTCCTATCCCCTGAGCAATCTCTCCAGCCCCTCTACTCCTATTTTATGCTGCAAGTACTGGGTGAAGTTTTAATTTTTTAAAGGTAATTTTAAGCAAAAGATTCATAATTGTAAAGTTTTAATTTATATGTGTTTTTGATATGTATTATTTTATTGAAAATCTTGTGTGTTATAAATGATTTTCTACAAAATTCTGAGTACTGGAAAATGTGTTGCAATCATATAATTTAAAATAGTAATAAATATGAAAATAAAAATAAACATAATAGAAACAAGAAATTGAGAAAGATAACAGTTGTGAAACATGGAAAGAATGAACACAATTGGAGCTGGTAGTTTAGAACCCTACTCCAAAGTTTGAGCTCCATGTATCCTGGGTACCTCAATGAATGTTTCTGAATCCCAGATTCTTTATCTATGGTATCTATGAAATGAGGATCACATCAGTTGCACAGGTCAGGGGTATCATTAAGTTTCAATGTGTTAATTCCACAATATGTGCCATTGTTTTACTTCGATTCCACAAATTTGGTATATCAGAAAACCCTGTTCATTTCTTTTCAACAGCAGATCCCTAACACTCTTCTTTTCTCCAAAATGCCCAAGAAGTCATATCCACTATCTTTAGTCTCAGATACATACTGCATTAGCCTCCTGTCTCCCTGCTTGCAACTTTCACTTCCTAGGATCATCCTGCACTAAGCAGCCAGAGAAACTGAATGGTGACAATGTGAATTTTACCCTTGTTTTAGTTACTTTATATTTCTGTGATAAAAACACTAAGCAGAACCAACTTGGGGAGGAAAGGGTTTATTTTTTCTTAAATCTCCCAGGTTGTAGTTCATCATTCAGGGAGGCCAATGTACGAATTCAGGGCTAGAACCTGGAAGCAAGACCTGAAACACAGACAACGGAGGAATGCTGCTTATTGGCTTCATACACTGGTCTATTCTCAAACTTCTCAAATTGCTTTCTTATATAATACAGGACCAACTGCTCATGGGGAACACCACAAACAATGGGCTGGGCCCTCCCATATCACTCAACAAGAAAGGAAATACCTACAGACATGGCCACAGGCCTGTCCAATGGAGAGAATTCCTCAATTGAAGCTCCCTCTAACCAAATGTATCAAGTCGACAACAGAAGCTATCCAGCACTTGTAATGCACCTGATTACATTTTCCATGCTTGTTTAGGGGATGGGCTTAGAAGGTGGCACGTCATACATGGAAACAACTATAGCATCGTCTTATTCATTTATCTAATAAAATAGGCCTAACCCTTTCTTAGCTGTCCAAAAGAGTAAATTTTCTGCCATGCTTTCTGAGAATGCTAACACATGAAGCAGACAAGTAGAAGGAAGAGGCAGAGTAAAAGTAGAAATCCACCCAGGACTACAGCAAGAGCCAAAGCAAGGAACACCTGAGTTTCTGGAAAGAATTTGCAACCAAGTTCATGTGTGTTCTAGTTTGTTTCTCAATTATGATAAAACACTGACCAGAAATAACATAGTAAGAAATGGTATATTCCATCTTATACTTCTAAGTGACCATCCATCTTTGAGGGAAGTCAGGAAATAGCTCTTAGAAGGAAGCTGTAAACAGGAACTGAAGCACAGTCCATGAAGGAATGATGATTAATACTGGCTTGCTCTCCTGGCATGTGCTCAGCCTGGATTCTTATATAACGTAGGACCATTTGTTCAGGTTTGGCACCACTCACAGTGGCCTTGAGCTTTTCACATCACTCAACAATCAAGGAAATACCTCTAGCGGCCAATATTGAATGAAGTTTCCCAATTGAGGTTCCCTCTTCCTGGGTATGTCAAGTTGATAACAGAAAGCAATCATGACAATGTGCTACTGGATACTCCAAAGTCTGCGTAGTATGGGACTTATTGGATGTTCTAAGCACTGGCCAGGCCTTTGCAAATGCACTTTAAAGAGTTGCATTTGTACTCATCATTCCATGTGCGAAAACTTAGTTAAGATGGCTTGAATTCTAAGCCAATGGTACCTCCTTGGCCACACCCATGGGGTGGAGTGTAGTGATGAAAAGATTTAGCATTCGGCCCTGAAAATTGAGTCATGATGGATATTTAAGCAGATGTGTTGGAATAAAATCTCTCCCTGCATTTGAACCTCAACCTGTGTACACATGGTGTTCTTTCCTGCACGTATTTTCCACATGGGTCATCCCAGGATTAAGTGGGCCCAGCCACAAATCTTGGCGGTGACACCACAATTGGCTTCCGAATGTGGGGCAGAAGGAAACCTTGACAACTTAGGTATGCATACCCCTAAATCTTGCCTTTTTCTTCTCTCTCTCCTGATATCTATCTGTTGTGGTGGAACCATCTTTCCTGCTGGTTTGGTGGATGGGACAGTAGTCTGGGGGCATGTGGCTTTGTATACGTGGAGAGCAGCCTGCCTCTGATTTGGTTGAGAGGGAGCACCCAGTGCCTTCCAGGCATATGCCTCCTGGCATGGTCACTCGTATAGGCTATAAAAGCCAGTGACCTCAAGGCTGAATTTAATATTAAGGCTTAGCAGTTATGCTTGGCCTTAAAAATGATTTTTCTTAATTCTACAGGTCTGGAAAACTTTCTGGTTTTAAATTCCACCCCCCAAAGAAAGATTGTGAGGAACCAGCTCCTCAAGTTCGGTTCCAATCTTAACTTATTCATATGTAAATTTTCTCCTGGTAGCTCTCCTTGACCTGAGCCCACTTCTTTCTGTTGCAAAGTAAGGCCGTTCACAGAACCACCCTCCTCCAAGAGCAGCCTCTTCCAAATAATTTCAAGCCTTGGCCATTTTTCTCTTAAATTTTGTATACAAAATCTGTTTTTTGGATAAAAGTGTGCTGCTCTCTTGTCTCCTTATGGGTTTTTTTCTAAATCTAACTCTTCTTACCTAAAACCTGCCAGCTATTTGTAGATCCAAGATTGGGATTTAGCTAACAGTAATTCAAATTCATTTCAGCATGCTTAACTTAAAGTGTAATATTTTTACTTAACCCCCAGGTACCCTAGATATGGTTAATTTAATTTTATCTTGCTCTTTTTAAAATGTGTTTCACCTTAAAAATCTCTTCTCACAGAATTCTTGATCACATGTGGTCTGAGCTCTGGCCTGGCGCTATAAGCCTGCCTGCTGTGCATGCATACCAGCTGCCGCACTGAGCACATGGCATCTAAATTATGCCCTTTAAATTTGATTTTCGGTAACATCCTTTTGATTTCAGCATTTTGGAAACAAGATAGATGGATTTCTAGCAGAATTTTCAGGCCTTGAAGTTCTAACAAAACAAAATTGCTCCAATAAATTGTCTTTTTTAAAGGAACATTGGAAAAGTCTCTTTAACAACATGAATTAATATTTTGGTTCAATTTAAATGAGAAATTTTTTGAAATACTGTTTTATGTTTCTTTAAGCCCATCTTCAAGCTGTGTGTATGTGTGAGTGAATGTGAGTCCCCACTTTTAATTCATTATAATCCTACAGGTTTAAATCTATTTAGCTGACTATAAACAAAAGTAGATAAAATTCATAGAAAATGTTTGTTTTATACCCCTCAGTGTTAACAATTTTTAATTGGGTTTATAGTATGCATATTATTCAGTTTAATGATAGATTATTGTTAATTATTAGTAATTGTTATTAATGGTTATAGTTATTGTTATAATTATTGTCGTTGAATATAATTATTAATAATGATAAAAATTCAGTCTAATGGTAAATTGTTCTTGGCTATTATCATTGACAATTATTATTCATAATTAATAATTGTTGTGACTAATAATGGTTAATAATTAATAATAATTAATAATGGTTATAATTGTGATTATTGTTGTGATTGTGGATAATTATTATTATTCTTCCAAAGCCCTTAATAGCAAGACAAGATAGATCGTTCCAAAACTACAAACAACTTTGGCCTGTCTACTTTTGGAAATCCTCAATCTTTAGATTTGTAAATAGCATAGGGACAGTTAGGCTTAGCAGAGGGACATCTTAGGAGTAATTAACCAGAATGGACAGGATAGGGAAAGAATAGTAAACTTTAGAGATAGTTCATTAAAGGCAAATGGTTGCAATTGGGCCTAAGAGGTGGCATATGGATCTCAGCTGTTTCATGCATTACTAGGACATTTATTCTAATTGTGTAAAAATAACCCTATAACAAATTATAAATATTTCATGTTTCTCATTGAACATCAAACAATATGGCTTTCTTCCCTTACAGGTCAACCTAATAAACCTTTATTATGTATGTATGTATGTATGTATGTGTAAATGTATGTATGTGCATGCACACGTGTGTATGGATGTGTGTACTTGTGTTCTAAGTATATTTTAATGTTAACAGCCATGATACCAGTAAAAACATTGCCTCTGAGTTGGAACGTGGCCCTTCCTTCTCAAGACGCAAATTTATATTAAACAGCCAAAACATAATTCAATTTCAACAAAGGTTACGGGTTATCTATTAAAAATTTTAAATAATGGATCTACACTGCCACCTACTGGTTACGCCCTTTCAACATCTAAAAGACGCAACCAGGTTTCCATTGTATTAAAGTGTTAATAAATTTTTGGGTATTTGGAAAAAAAATCAATCAAGATTGTAATGATGGTAACAACTTCTCATGGGGCATATATAGCCAGTCTTTTTTTTTTAATTTTTTAATTTTTTAATTTATTTTTTATGTGTATGAATGTACTGTCTGCATGTAGGTTTGTGCACCCATGTCATGCAATGCCGCAGAGGTCAGAAGAGGGTGTCGG
>VZQC01011101.1:140417-217657 GCA_009823505.1 Rhizomys pruinosus
TATATATATATCCCAAATCTAATTGGCTATTAACTCTCTCCTTGGAGGAATAGTTCATGGCTGATGCCATAAGCTTATGTCTTCTAGTGGTTAGGAGATGTTATAAGCCACAATAAGAAATTGTCATCTTTTATAGACAAACCACAGTTTTTGGATTAGCATACCTTCCAAACATCTGTGTCTATGCTCATAGTTTAGCTTGCCATAATAGTTAGTACTGTTTAAATGCCTGTTTAAATGCCTGTACATCTAATTGCTTGTGCTTTGTTAGTAGGATTAAAAAGATACCCTGGATAAGTTGTCAACCCATGAAGGGAAACAACCTGAACAGTGTAGAATGACATCTCCAGAGAAAATAGACTGCTTTGCTTCTCACCCACTTGTGCCCCTTTCCCAAAGTCTAGGGAATAAATTGCAGAAGAGGAGGTGTGGTAGAATGTAAGGGCTGTGGAGAGATTGGGGTGAATTGTGAGACTACAGCAATATAGACTGGACTCTTATTTGATCAAGAGGCTGTGCATACAATCTTCTCCAATTGGATTATGGGAACCTTGGGTTGTTTCAAAATTTAGACATAGATACTTGCTAATTGGTTTTACATGAATGTTACTTACATTCATTGCTTATGCTTGACAATCAGTTTATTTCATGGTTGAGATTTTTGGATATTAATTGGCCTTAGTGTGAAAATAAAGTTTCAGGTCTGACCTGTCCCCCATTGCCTAGCATTCAAAACAGGCTTGAGCAGCTGGCTATTTAAAACTCAGTTTCCTTTGGGTTGCTAGCCTCACCCATGGGCTCCCCTGCCTCTCAGAAAAAATTAAAAAAATAAAATTAAAAGGGTGAGATGTGGGAAAACTTAGTTAAGATGGGTTGGATTCCTTCTTTGTGACAGATCATTCACACATATCCACACACACCACTGACCCAGGCAGAAGTACACATGCATGCACAAGTGGCTAAAGGACTGTTCAGTGGAGGGGACCAGAAACTGGTCAAGGATATGTCATCATCTGTACACTGGGGACCCAGAGATCCCTTCTGTCTCAGGCTGAACAAGAGTCAAAACTGAAACAAGAGCAGAACACAGGAAAAAGGAAGTTCAGACAAGAGGCTGGATAGATGAAGAGGGAAAGATGAAGGGGAATTTCGGGAAGGCAGCCTCAAAGAGGGAGGTCTTTCTTTATTGGGAACAGAGACGGGCAAGGTCGTGGGACTCCAGTGATATACTGAGGCTGAAGGAATATACCACGGCATTACGTCTACATCCTGCACCCTCTAGGGAAACCACAAACCTCTACATCCTGCACCCTCTAGGGAAACCTCTGAGAGAAACCACAAACACACACCCTCTAGCCTTGCCCGTTAACGTTCTTAAGGACTTTCTCCAGTCCCCAAAGAA
This sequence comes from Rhizomys pruinosus, assembly GCA_009823505.1. Lineage (NCBI taxonomy): Eukaryota > Metazoa > Chordata > Mammalia > Rodentia > Spalacidae > Rhizomys > Rhizomys pruinosus. Next base: position 141,820 of record VZQC01011101.1, read on the forward strand.
ACGACACCCCTCCCTTCTCAACACACACACAGTTAGGTCCAATATAGGCCAGAGGTAGGCCAAACAGAGCCTCAATAACTCTCCTTGGTGGAACCAAAGCCAGAGAAGCCCATCACAGCTTCCATCTCATCCTCCTCCTCAAATGTCGAGTCCTCCTCCGCCTTCCTTTTCTTCTCCTTCTGTTTCTCTTTCTTGTATGCTTTAGCCTTTTCTCCCTCTTCTCTGAGCTCCTTCATCCTTTCCTCAAAATCATAATCTTTCTGTTTCTCTTCCATCTTCTTCTTGTTGACTTCAAAAAGTTTCTTTACCTGATCCAGAGTGGAACGTTCCACTCGCATAGACATACCCAGGTTTCGCTGATGTTTCTTTCCATTAATGTGATCCAGGAAATTGATGGAATCCTTTACCACAGAGTCGCAGACATTACAGTAATATCCTCCCATTTCAGACTGTGGGGTGGTCTTGGTAATGACAATTGTCTTCCCAAGCTTGGATTCCAAGTCCACTTTGTAATCCCTGTGCCAGAGAAGCTCCCATTTGACAGGCTGAACTGGTTTTCCATTCTTCTTCTCCCTCTCTTCCGTGAGCCTCTTTTCCGCAATCTTCTCATACTCATCTTTGTCCCACTTTCTGAGAAAGTCCACGGTTTTTTGTCCCGCTACCCGACGCCATCTTCACAGCGAAGTTTGTTTGTTTAATATGGCTCTTGATAAATTGACAGAGTTCCAGAGTGAAAGTCCCTTTAAAAAAATTCTGAAGCTGATGTGAAGCAGAAAGGATGTATTCTGATTTAGCTAAATAGTTGATGGGTATTTAATAGCACTTAAAACGTAAGGATTAATTTACGTAAACCCTTTATTGTCAACTATTTTCAACCATATCTCTTATGAAGTGTTTGTTGCAGTTTCTCAAACAGGCCAGCAGAGGGCACTTTACAGACCGCTGCATTTCTCAAGCAAATTGCAGATGTGGAAACAAGAGGTTCAGCCCAAATCAGGCAGAGTCCAATATGAATTTTCTTTATTTAGGTGCTTCCAGTTTAATACAAAGAAAATAACTCAGAAAGAAGCAGAACTATAGCTCCTCTACCCAGTCACTGATTATTATGGAACATTACCGGAACCAGGGTCCTTCCTCTTTTACTTGCTCTCAGCTACTCTGAAGCAAAGGTACCCTTACATAATTAATTACCAGTAACTAGTGTTCTCCAAGGCAGACAACAAAATACATATGGAAGTCTCATCAGTCAGGGTGTCAGACCTGAGGTAGCTGGGACAATATATTTCGTATGCTGAAAACAAGGAAATGAGAGAAAGAGAGAAGTAGGCCCTAGGTCTGAAAGCACTGTTTATACTATTTCCTTTGAAGCAGTGGAACCTCTGGCCAGCATGGCTCCTAGTTCTCTTGTACTCCATAAAAAGTTTGGGAAGTACACATAATGTTCTCCTTCATCTTTCACATAAACCCTGGGAAAAGCTGTGAGAAAGTTTCCAACAGAATCCAAGGTTAGACTGAAAGTTGAGTGTTGCAGGAATAGCCATATTTAGTAACTCACTGTCCTCTCACAGGGTCTTGCCTTCTTGCTGCTTATTAGTTAAGTCTATTCCCACAGACGCAGTGTCGGTTGGCAACAGAATGATAAGGGAACAAAGGAGAATGTGTGAGTCGGTATGAACCAACATAGCACTTGGAAATCTTTGCTCTGCACCGAATACTGAGTGCAATTCATGGATGTCACCTCACGGGCAAATTTCATAAACTCTTAAAATATTTATCTCTATGTTTTAGTAATCATGAAAGCAATGGAACAAGTATAGTGAGAATTCACCTCTTCATTGTTGAAATAAGTACAGAGAAGAAAAGGTTGCCATGACCACCATGGATGGCCAGGGTGTCATCCCCATTTAGCTCTAAATTCTTCAGGGAGAGCTGCTCTGGGCACCAGGTAGAGCATTGTAGAGCACTGCTATTCTCTTATTTCTCTTGACAATGGCTTTCCTGGTCTTAAAACACTCCTAAAATCATATAAGGAAAATAACTTTTTGGTTTACTAAACAATATTATAACAGAAAAACACATCATGTAACTTTACATGTTGATGAGATTTTATTAAGGATTTTTTTTCATGTACCAAGTTGAGCCCAGGTCTTTGCTAGACAAGAATTACTACTTTGTTATATCCCCACGTTTACTAGTGAGATTTTAGGATTCTCAGAACCTATTTTATCATTGTTTAATTCTGTTAGTGGCTAAGGGTACAACTCAAGGCACAATGATTGCCTAGAACATAAAATCAAGAACAAACAGCCAACTATTCCAGGGGCTAGAATGATGGCTCAGTATGTAAGTGTGCTTGGAGCATAAGCATGAGACCCAAGTTCAAAACTCAACACCCAAGGGAAGATCCAGGCATGGTCTTGCAAACCTATATCCCCAATGATTCAGGGAGTAGAAAGAGGAGGATTTCTGGGATTTGCTGACTACCAGCCTCGCTCAAATTTCAGTGATCAATCCTGTCTCAAGGGAATAAGGTGGAAAGTGACATAGTAGGACCCATGCTATCTTCCTTTGACCTCTGTGGGTATACAGGTCTGCATGTACATGTGCACATACACCACATTCACACACAAAAAGTTTAAAAAACTAATTCAAGGCAGAACACCCTTAGGATAGATAATATCAACCTTGTCAGTAACTTGTGTAAGCACCTACCTGCTGTGAGCTAGACTCCAAAATAGACTCAAGACTTTGCCTCTGCTCCTAATATTAATATTCTAGTGTTTTGTTGTCAAATAGGATGCCAGCCTAGCTAATTATTTGTTCTTGGTCCTTGACGTGGGAGAGGGTGTATCAAAAAGGAGACTACTCTTCAAATAACTGTGAACCATGGAAAGGCCAAAAGCAGACCTGTCAGATTGCCCATTCTTTTCATTATCCTACATAAGGAGGCTCTCATTGCTGAATATTTTATGTTTTGTATATACATATGCTTATATAATCATATGTACATATGAGACATATATGTATTTATAATTTGAACACATGTTCATAGTTTTATGAGATATATACATATGTTATACGCATATATGTATATTCATAAGGAACAATTCAGTTTAATTTTTAGTTCTTTTAGGACATGATATTCCCTGTGGGACATTTTTATATGCTGGGGTTTTCTGGTTCCGTTTTTTTATCCACAAAACCACAAAGATTAAAAGTCCTTTTCAAACATGGTGATTTCAACAATACACCAAATGCAGCATGTCTGGACAAATGTATACAAGACTTAAAGAAATTCTAGAATATCTGTCTCTCCAAAATGCTTTCTTCAGGTTACTGACCTTCACCTCAGTTTCAGGCACACCAATCCGTCTTGCCAAATGTTTTCTGAAGGGAAAAATTGACAGTGTTCAGTATTTGGCAGTGTGTCTTTAAATGTCTGTCTCAACACACACACACACACACACACACACACACACACACACACACACACAGGAAGAAGCACACACTATTTTTAATTTCCAGCCTGAGGCTTACTGTAGCCAGAGTTTTCTTTCAGAAATCAATATTAAGAGAAATGTTCCCCAAAGGAGTAGCCACTACAAATAAACTTTCAGTACACTTAAAAACATAAAACTTAATTGAGACTTCCACGATGGAAAAGTTTAGCAACATTTTAAACTGAGGCAGAATCCTTCTTTGCAGTTTCCAAGCCGTAGATCATGCTTCTCACTCCTGTTCTTACAGAGCCTTATTTATAATATTGGGAATGATCGAAACTTAAACAGGACAAAATAACATCTTTATTCCCAATTGGCCTAGCACCATACATCCTAATCCAGAACTTAACTGCATGAGGAGGATATCAGGCAGCCTGGAGCCTGCAGGTAGTCTTTACTTCTGGTGAGAAACAGAGGGACATCAAGAGAGTCAATGACCGCCCTGGACTAGGCTGTACTCTTTGCAAATTGTGCACCAGGCTCAGCAATCTGCTTACAATGTTCTCAGGCTGGGGCATGGAGCCTCCTGGAAAAAAATGCTCAAGCTCCTTGGGCTGTTACTGAGTGAACCTTGGGTAGTGGCTGGGAGGCAGCCTGGCCCTAGTCAGTAGACTCTGGGCACCCTCAGTGATCAGCCCCACTTAAGAAGGACAGCGTCTGTCCACTGCCTCTGCATTACAACATTTACTTTCTGCAGATTAAATAGCATACTGATCCCATAAGATGCTCAGCACGCAGTTCTTCCTGATTCTCCTCAGAGCCTCTTAGACACAGAAACCTGGAGATAATGGTGCCGCACCAGTGAGAAGACCCCATTCCAGAAAGCTATTGTTGAAAATGTGCTTGTGCAGATTCAAAAATGGAGTCTTTGCGGTTCTGGAAACAAATACAGCATATCTATCTAGTCACATGTGCTGGTCTGGCTGCTGACTCACCAATGGGTTGCTGCAGATTGATCCTCTGAGGAGCACAGTGGCAGCATGTTGGGGATTTAGTGAGCAAGTTTGCTTCAAAAAGGAATGAATTACAAGAGAACCTATGTATTTGGGGTGGTGCAGAATTTGGGACCCTGATTTATAGCTCAAATGACATGTCTACACTTGGACAGGTATTTTCCTAAAGGAAGAGGTGGAGTGAACAATGCAAATCAAGTTAAAGGGAGAAAGAATAAAAAAGACATTGCTCAAGGACAGTACATCCTTATACCCATCTGAAGAATTCTATTATATTACAGAAATGCCCTTTATATAAAATGACATGTGGTGTCACTCTGCCACAAGTAGATTACAGGTTAAAGAGAAGACACAAGATAGCCACCAGCAGCTGTCCTAAACCATGGGGCCAAAGGCTGACATCCTTTCCAGGGCCACCTGTCTCATCTAACATCTACACCAGGCAATGCCCTATCGGCACTCCCTGATCTTCCAGGCTGCTGCCTGATTGGCACTCTACAGCCTAATGCCAGATAGGCCTAATACAGCCTAATGTCCGATAGGCACTCTACAGTTTAATTCCTGCCCAGGCACTCACCACACAACACAGCTGGCAACCTGATAGGTCTCTGTCCAGCCCCACACCAGCATCCCAGGTTGGTGGTCTGTTGGACTGCCATCCAACCCACTGGCCACAACTACACAAGCCTGTTGAGCTAAGATTACATGTGCAAAATAATGGCCAGTAGTCCCTGTCTGATGGTAAGAAGGATTCATTTTTTTTTTACTCACAGCATTTTGTTTTTATACCCAGACTGACATCATATCTCAGGGCCTGGTTTCAGACCCTGTGCCTCATGTTCCATAACATCACGAGTTACTAACATCAGGAGCACAAGAACTCATGAGTGCCTTTGATCTTAAGGAGTCACAAGTTTGCTAATGCACAGGCAAATCCTACCCAAGGCCAAGTTTCTGTGTAAACGGACAAGCAGGTAATACCACAAAAGAAGCCAGAGGTGGCTTCCCTTTTCCCTTCAATGACAAAAAGATATCTTTTAATAAAGTGATAAAAATGAGTCTCATCAGTATTTGTCACACATCACAGAAGATCCTCAAATGCTATGGTGGATTATACTGACCCACACATTCATCTCTGACCCTTTCTACATGGTACTTTCTTCAAACCACTCTGCTCTTGTGGGACACCAAATGTGTGCAAATAGGTACTCGGCAAGCCCTGACTGAGAGGCAATGTGTCTCAAGAGGGCCGAATTGTGCTTGTATTCATGAGTTCAGTCCATCCCTGAATTTTCGCAGACAATTCTCAAGAGGCTACTCCGGATCCACAGGAAGCAGGCAAACAAATGTGCATCTATGAGGTTCCTAGTTTTGTCAACATCCCATCCTTTCTTCAGAGCATCAGACAATTGGATCTTTAATATACAGCTATTTACTAAAGAGTGTTGAAAGAAAAATGACCTGCCCACCAAAAAGAGTGTACCTAGAAAAGTCATCAATCCAAGAAGCAGGTGAGATGAAGACTTCCTCCAGAAAACAGAACATGGCTGTGCATGTAACTCTGCAGTAAGATGAGAGTCTTGTGGGTACATGCCCAGGAGTGGTATGGCTGGGTCAGGTGGCAAGTTCATTCCGAGTCTTCCAAGCATTCACACTGCTTTCCATAGTGGTTGTATAGGTTTACATTCCCACCAGCAGTGGATGAGTGCTCCTCTTTCCCCACAACCTCTCTAGGACTTGGTGTCATTTGTTTTCTTGATCCTAGCCAGTCTTATTGGAGTAAGATGATATCTCAAAGTGGCTTTAATCTGCATTTCTTTAATGATTAATGATGTTGAACACTTAAGTTGTTTCTCAGCCATCTCTAATTCCTCACTTGTGAAGTCTCTGTTCAGCTCTTTGCTCCATCTATTGAGTGGGTCATTTGTTTTCTTTCTTCTTTGTTTTTTGAGTAGTTTATATATTCTGGAAATCAATGCTTTGTCAGATGTTTCTGTGGTGAAGGTTTCCTCCCACTCTGTGGGATTTCTCTTCACTTCCTTGATTGTTTCTTTTGATGTACAGAAGCTTTTGAGTTTAAGGAGGTCCCATTTGTCAATTGTCGACCTTAATTCTTGCACAGCTGCTGTCTGATTTAGGAAGTCTCTTCCTACACGTATGTCTTGTAGTCTTCTGCCAACCATTTCTTCTATTGCCTTCAGAGTTTGGGGTTTCACGTTGAGGTCTTTAATCCATCTGGAGTTCACTTTTGTACAGGGCGAGAGGTAGGGGTTTAATTTCATTCTTCTACAAGTGGTGATCCAGTTTTGCCAACGCCACTTGCTGAAGATGCTGTCTTTTCTCCTTTGTGTCTTCTTGGCCCCCTTGTCAAATATGAGATGTCTGAAACTGTATGTGCTCAAGTTTAGATCTTCAGTTTTATTTCATTTATCAACAGGTCTGTCGTTGTGACAGTACCAAGCTGTTTTTATGACTACAGCCCTGTAGTATAGTTTGAAGTATGGTATAGAGATCCCCCATATGATGAGGAGGTTTGTTCTTTACATAGTGTCCCACAGTTCCTGGTTGTTCCACTTTTGTGTATTTTTAAATTTTTCATTATCTTTACTTGAGGTTTTTAGTTGTTCTGTGTTATCTTCCAGGTCTGATATTCTTTGTTCTGCTTCCTCCATTCTGCTTCTGAGGCTTTTTCCTTTCCTTTCCTCTTGATTGGATGAGTGTTTGATTTCCTTTTTCACTTCATGTTTTTATTTCTTTAGTATTTCCACTTCCTTTTGGAGCTTCTCAATCTCTTCCTGCAGCTCTTTGCTTCTCTGGTTGGTTTTCTCATCTTTTTCAACATGGGATCTTTTCAGTGTTTCCACTTCCTTCTGGAGTTTGTCATTTTCTCTAGGTCCTTCTTGGATTTTTCATTCTCTTTTCTTAATTCTTTGATTTGCTCTTTATATTCTTGGACATCTTTAAGTATGTTCACAACTGTACTTTTAATATCTGTGTCCTGGGCCATCCCTAGGGGTAATCCCACTGTAGGAATCCTCCACAGGGTTTGTAAAGCTTGGTGTGGAATTATCCTGCCCCTTTCCCATGTTGTCTCTTCTTCGTGTCCCTGCCATGTGGGTTTCTCTTTGCCGCCCAACTTGTGTGTATACAGTGGGCATCTTGGCTTTACCAAGGGCAGTAGAGCTACTGTTTGTGTAAACAGTAAGCTGGAGGTGTGACATCTTTGCTCAATATATCAAAGGAAGAGGCTGATGGTTAGGAATTTGCAGAAGTAGGCCAGGCAAGAAAAAGACTGCCTACCCCAACTTCAGGAAGAGGCCCTGGGGCAGTTTTTTGCAGCTTTCATACCTTGAGCCAAGCAAAATCCTATCCTTACAGCCCCTCCTTTGTATATTAATTAAAATGGAGCAAAGTTATTACTGAGTACCAGATGATCTTTAGGGATGGCTTGATATTGGGCTAACACAATTGAGCTGTGACCCCCAAGCTGGCTTTTGACAAACCAAAAGCCAACCTCCTGAGGTGGGAATTGGTTTTAACAAAAAGGATTTTCCTCCTGGCCTAGGGGAATTTAGGCTGTAGGTAACAGGGCTTTTGTTGAAAGATAACATATTCTCTTTAACATAAAGGCATGCAGGCACCCTTTGATCTTCCTCTGAATACAGAGGCAGCAAAAGGCCATAGTCCAGTTGCTGTGACTCTTAAGTGCATTCACCCCTATGATTTAAACACAGAAACTGGTGCCAGTGCTTTGCAAACCAACCATAAAGGATGCAAAGAGACCCACTGAGCATGCAACTTTGCCCGTAAGTGATGGAGCTCTAAAAGATGACAAAGTAAAAGTAATACCTTTTCTCCCATTAAAACATACAGGTATGTGAGTGACCAAGTCTCTCAAATAACATTGCTTGTCCTACACATAAAGACATCCAAAGACATAAAGGTATGCAAATGACATTACCTCTAAAAACAACATTGCTTGTCCTACACATGAAGACATACAAAGACATACAGGTATGCAAATGGAATTGCTTGTCTTACACATAAAGGCATACAAAGACATACAGGTATGCAAATGAAATTGTCTGTCCTACACATAAAGGCATACAAAGACATACAGGTATGCAAATGACATTGCTTGTCCTACACATAAAGGCATACAAAGACATACAAGTATGCAAATGACATTTCTTCTAAGGGTAACATTTCTTATCTTATACATTAAAACATACAGATATTACTTGATACCCCTTTTAACATAGATGGTGTTTTTTACTTGTACCCCCAAAGTCCCAAACTTGGCTGGAGAGATCTGTACATGCCACTATAATGTTGGGTCATAATTGTTTCCTGGAGGTTTTTTTCTTTAGCCAGCAATTTCCAGGCTATTGGAGAAGAGCAGGTAAGAGACAGAGAAGTAGACCAACTTTGTTGAAGATATCACCCAGGTTGTCTCAGCCTTCTCCCAGCAGGAGGCTGGTGACTCCTCTCTGGCTCCAGTCTTTTTGGAGGCATGGATTGTGAAGCTGCAGATGGCCTCCTGCTTAGGTTGAGTTTTGCTCTCAGGGATACCCTTTTGTAGTTTACTGATGAAATATGAATGGTAATAGCATAGGCAGTTAAGTAAACAGTATCTACTATACTAGGTTGCTTTGTTGACATAGCACAAGTGGTTAGAGATACCATGTTTTTATTTTACTGTAGGTAGGAAATACCTCGTTTATTATTTTAGTAGATAAACAGATGAGGGCTTGTTAAGATTCTTTTAAAGAATAACATAGATTTGCCCTTTGATTTTAAGTTTGAAAAGTAAAATAATATATGGGGATTACCCATGGCCCTTATTAGTTTTGGTAGATTTATTGGGCCTCATTTTTTAGCTTGATAAAAGAGGGCTATAATATTTTTTACTGATGTAATTGGTTGTTGGGAGATATCCCAGCCAGTACAGTACCTGGCCTTGATAGATATCAATAGACGTTTTTGAGAAACAGAATATCCTTCCAAGAGGTTTTATGTCCTTAAATGTAAGGAAGATGTTAAACCATCCTTTGGAGGGCATTACATTAATTTTACCTTATTTTAGGTACCACGTACATACCCATACAGGAACTGATGTCCTGAGGTCCATTGTTGATGAAGAGATGAAATACTGTCTTTTTAAAACTAAATTATCTTGTAGATAAAAGAGGATGTTACAGATAACATCATAAAAGGACATTGGATATATATTAATGTCAAGGCGGTTACCTGGAAATTTAGTATGGATTAGAATTAAAAAGAGACTTAAGTGTGACCAATTTTAAACAACATAAGTAATTTAGTTTACCACAAGTAAAAATAAATTAGAGGAATCTTAATTAAACATACATTTTTGGGCTGGAGAGATGGCCTAGCAGTTAAGAGCACCGACTGCTCTTGCCGAGGACCCGGGTTCGATCCCCAGCACCCACATGGCGGCTGAAAACCGTCTGAAACTCCAGTTCCAGGAGAACTCCAGTTCCAGGGGAATCCAACACCATCTTCTGACCCCCGCTACATTGCACGACACGGGTGCACAGACCTGCATGCAGACAGTACATTCATACACATAGAGAAAAAAAAATAAAAAAAACAAAAACAAAAACCGTACATTGTTATTTTTAAGTTACCTGATTAAGACTGGATCCTGTGGAAATAAGGTTTATACATATATAATTTTAACCTTTACGAATATTATAATTTTAGATGTATAACTTTAAGGCAGAAATTTTCCAACATAAAATAATTTAAACCAAAACCTAAAAGATGGTAAATAGTTGTTAATGAGCATAAATTAGTTTTAATTTTTGTTAGACCAAGTTGGCTTGAAAATTTTCATACAGAGTTGTCTTTCTGAACTATGATGGTATTAAGATGACTTGTTATTTTTGTTAGGCGGTAGAATACAAGACCACGTTGTCTGGGGGCCTGTGAATTTAAAAATGAAAACAAATCTAAAAGGTTCCAAAATTATTTAAGACCCTTTTCTATTAATACATTTTAGAATTGTTTCGGATCCTTAATTGATTGATTTTGAAATGCCTAGGACTTATTAATTGATTAGCTGTGATTAGCTGTGCACAATTTGTTTAAAGATGTTTTTGGGTACCCATGTATCAGGCTTAGAAAAGCCTGCTATCGATTTTAACTGGCCATCATTAAATACTATCTTGAGATAAAAATTGGTGTGCAAGGAGCAGAACAATTACCTTAATTGTGAACAAGTATCACGAGAACACTGTAAAATTTAAAGGTACATTTTTTTCTGTCGACAGCGGACGTGAAGCACCCTGGGAAACGGGAGGGGCCCGGCCGCAGCTCAGGATGATTGGGCAGCACCGCATGTACTGCGTGGTTCCGGCCTGAGCGAGTGTCCCAGCGGCTGCCTGCTGCGCCTGGCCCTGTCTAGACTATGGTCTCATCTGGGTCCCCACGCGGCCCCCTGCGGGCCGGTTCCCAGCCCAGATCTCTGGCTCAGCAGGGGCAGGCTCGGCTGCCCACAGGGATCAGCAGCCACGTTCCTCTGGGGCTGGCAGGGGCCCAAGAGCCTTGGAAGTTGCAGGCCGCACGGGGTGGTGCAGCCAGAGGCAGGCTCCCCTGCTGTTGCCCCTATCGCCTGTGCCTGTTGCCCCAACTTGGTACCCAACTCTACCAAGGCCTGGGGCGTCGGCGTGCTCCCTGCTGGGTCTCAAGGTAATGTATAAATATGTTTTGTGTATGATTTACATTACTAAAATGTTGCAAACGGCACTTTTATTATGGAAAGCAATATGAAAATCTGTTGAGAAAAAAGGGCAAAAATCTTCCTTGATAAGAAAATTCTATGTTCATTCTACATCTCATGGTAGATATACTGTTGCAATAAAAGAAAGAACAAGCCATTTTTTTCTAGAGAACATTTCTGATAGAATTTTAGAGGAGCAGGTTCTTGGTAGTTTAGGTCTACTCTTGGCCTTAAAATATATGAATCAGGCAGTTTTCATCCAACCGTAACAGTAATGTGGCATCGCTTAGTTAACACTGCAGCCCACCATTCCATTCTCAACTTTCTCTGGGCTTTTACTTTGTTAACACATTTGCTCTCAGACTTGTTAGCATTAAGTACTTACACCCACATGATGCAACCAAATAAAGACCCTGATACCACCTGACTGAATCTGCCTTTCCAAAACATATTTCTGTAGTTCATTCATTTCTTTTGCAATGTTTTAAATTTGTGAATATCATTTTCTTATTGAACTTTTGTACATTTCCTATAGTACATCTGTGCTGGATAGCTGTCCTTGTCAACTTCACACACCTGAGTTGAGGGAGCCTCAATTGGGTAACTGCCTCCACTTGAAGTGTGTCTATGGGGTAATTTCATGAATGTTGAGTGATGTTGAAGGGCCCAGCCAACTGTGGGTAGTGCCACCCCTAGGCAGGTGATTCTGTATTGTAAAAAAAAGTAGGTTGAGCATGGAACAGGGGAACAAGCCAATAAGAAGCATTCTTCCATGGCCTTTGTGTTTGATCCTGCTTTCAGGATTCTGCCTTGAGTTCCTACTATGGGCTCCTTAAGTGATGAACTGTGACCCAGTAGATGTAAGATGAATAAATCCTTTCTTCCCCAAGTTGGTATTGGTCAGAATGTTTTGTCACAGCAATGGACAAGCAAAGTAGAATGATATCTTAATCATATTTAGATTCCCCTCCCCTTTCTGCATCCTCCATACCTGCCACTGGATGTTATACATTCTGTTGTATATGGTAAGGGCTATCATGTCAAGGTTGTTTCCCTAGATGTCCCTCAGTGTGAGTTCATCCAGGGAGCCTTGTCAGCCTATCATATATTTTTATCATATGAGATTCCCTACCATATGTGCATTTCATTTTTAAATCCCCAGAATATGCATATATTTAAGTCCTATAGAGTCAGATTCTTGTCTTCAAATGCTGTTTGGTGTAGATTTGTGTACCATAGCATTTTCCACCTTTTAAGAATAACACCTTAAAAGGAGACTGAATTTCCCCTTCTCAGCATTCATTGGTTATGGAATTTTGTGCAGGTGTACCATGTGATAATGTACTTCATCATGCCCCAATCAATAATTTATCCTGACCTCCCTGCTCCTTGCTTCTGGTTCCCTTCGGAAAACCCATAATACTCTTTCTACTTTAAGGATTGTTTTAATGTGGAATCTGCATGCTAAGAAAGCACATATGTATCTCTTTAAATCTAGTTTATATTTCTTAAGTTAAAGATACTTGCTCTGTCACTGCTTATCAATCAGTCTGTGCCTGAAGAGGTAGAATGTTTTGACAACAGCATGATGAAGGGACAGAAGAGACTGTGTGGATCAGCATGAACCAGCATGCCACAAACGAAACTCCTGCAATGTGCAGGGAATACTTAGTGAAACTAACTGATTAAATTATTAAAATATTGATACCTATATTTTAGTAATCACAAAGGCAACAAAACAACTACACTGAGAATTCACCTCTTTATTGCTAATAAGTGCTGAGAAGAAACTCTAGTCAAGGTCACCGTGGATGGCCAGGATTTTTGGTAGCAGGAGAATAACCCATCACTGTCTGGTTCCAGGATGAAGAGGCACTGAATTGCTGCTTCTACATCATGCAAGAGAAAGTTTTACGAAGCCTTTGTCAGGAACCACTTGGGAACTTAGTACCCAGAAAACATCGGAAAAGTCACATTGCAGAAACCACCATAAGGAAAATGGCAGAATCATATGTGCCCAAACCCCTTATTCCTATACATCAGCTGAGTGTGGGCTTTAAATAAGCACTTGGTGGATTCCCTTTTCTGCGCTACATAGTGAGCATGTGGGATAGGAGTAGATTCTGACAATGACATACCCCCATTGTGAGTCTGGAGTGATTGCCTTGGACTCAGGATACGTGCTAAAGGTCAGACTGTTTTCATTGAGGCATAACTCTAATACAGCATCACTTACTAAGCAGTGCACCCCACCATTCCCTCCTGAAGTTTCTCTGGGCTTTGATTAGCTTAACATGTGTTTGCTCTCACCCTTGTGTGAACTAAACATGAAGGCCACACTAGTGTGCAAGGCAGGAGGAGTCAAAATAGAGACCTGCCACCACCTGCTTCATCCATTCTAGAACACATATTTTACACTTCATAGAGATTTCTAAAGTATATTTTACCAGATTTAGCAGTTTAGTACATAACTGGTTACATTATGGGATTTTTATACATTCACAGAATGTAATCATATACCGTATTCATGCACCACTCATTTTTCTTGACCTCTTGCCTCTGGCTACTGGTTTCTTTGTATGGCCCCAATAATTCCTTCTCTATTTTAATGTTTTATGTTATATTTAAAATCTGGATTCTGCATCCTAGGGAAAACACAGGATAGTTATTATCCTATATCTGGCTTATACTGTTTATATTGAAGATTTCTACTTCTAACCATTTTCCTGCAAAAAAATGGGATTTTTTTTGTTTATCTTTGTAAATAAATACAGGATATTTATTTACAGACTCATTTGTTTATGTAAATCTAGGTTGGATTAAGAACTTTGGTGTTGTAAATAAAACCACAGAAAACATATTTCTGGTATTCCTATAATATATCCACTTTGATTACTCAACATAGGAACATACACAGACACACACAAACAGACAGACACACACAAAAAAAATAGTGTTGAATAACTATCATATGTTCACACTGTTCACAACTTTCTAAAGAATAGATTATTCTTTAGAATAATGTGAAGGTCCATGAATGTGAAGGTCATGGAAAATTTGGCAATAGTAAGTATTTCTGAATGGATAATGAACCAAATTTAACACAAAATGAAACATGAGTTCTAGCACATGACTATAATCCTAGTACTATGGATATGGAGGCATGAGGATCAGAAGGTGAAGACCACCTTTAGCTAAAAAGGGAACTTGAGATCGTCTTGGCATAGAGGAAACCCTGTCTCAAAACCAACAACAAAGGGCTGGGTATGGTGGTGCATGACATTAATCAAAGTATTCTGGAGGCAGAGACAGAAATAGTTTCAAGACATCAAGGCCAGCATGGTCTACATAATGGGTTCCGAGCCATCTAGGAACACTGGAAAACTCTGAAAAAAAAAGAAACAAAACAAAAAACAAAGTAAAATATTCAAACATGTAGAAATTCTGAGGTATTTTCTGTCAGAGCTTGCTGGTATTGCCTCATGCTACTTCACTGCATCCTAGCTTCTAAACACACCTGTACATTGTGCACTGCACAGAAGAGCAACTCAATGGAAAACAATACTTTTTAAAATGCCCCAGATTATATTTGAGCCTCTGTATTTACTGAACATAAAGTTTTCTACCATTATAGAAATAGGTTGACTAAGAATTTTAATATTTCCTTCCTGTTATTCTTCAGCAGATTTCAAATTAGTATATCTTTAGATTACCTTCTATAAGTTTATTTTAAAATGTGTTGATTGGCAATACAGGCTATTGGCAGTGCTCTTTGTTGCTGAACAGAACTAGATGGAAAGACCCTATTGCTGAAGATACACACATTTTGTTTATATGAAATAGAGAAAACAAGCTGGAACTGATATCAAGAGTGGTAACTAGCCTTCATAGTTATTGAATATGCTATGCAGGTAACTGGGGAGAAAAGCTGTCAATGATATTTTCCAGTAGCAAAATTTCCATGCTCCACTATTGACCTGCCATACAGTACCAAGTTGTGGTACTGCCATGCAGTCACACTTAGGTTTATATAGGTAACCAATTGCTTTATGATTAGATATGAGTTCTTTTGACAGGAGGGAATTTCTGCTTGATATTGTAAAACTGGTCAAAACCTATGACTCAAGAAGTAACAGGCCCCAGAGAAGAACTGACTTCTGTTGTCTTGCTGAATGGACATGTTATCAAACAAATTGCCTTCTAATTATTTTTTTACCCCCAAATTATTGCTGTCCATAACCTTGGCAAGAGAAGGTTCTCTCTATGGTGGTTAGCAGTTAATGCAGAGACACATAACTGGTCAAAGTGCTACGAATAAGTGACTGTTGACTGCTCAGCCCTACATGGATCATCTCTATCAACTACATCCAACCCAAAAGCTCAGAGAACTCTGAGGGGCAAGAAAATGTAAGAACCAGAATCTGGAGAGGAATGCTGTGAAATGCTGTCTTCTGAAAAATATATGGCCATCACCATCTTGTACATCAGAACACTACAACTATTTGTACCTGAACACAGTAAAGCCAGCAATCAGACAACATTCCACCAAGCAGCACAATTAGTAGGTTAAAAAAGAAGCTATGGAACTGGTAAATGAAAAGCTGGGAGAAGCAAGGTGCTCCCACCCTCCTCCCCCCTCCAAAAGCAAAACCCCAAGGGACCTCTGAGGACCAGATCCTCAACTGACCTTGAGAAAACAAAAACCTTGGTTAATCTGGGCTAACTGTGTGGCCTTAAGCATCTAAAAAGAAATTACAACCACATATAAATAATCAGTAAGACTAGAGAAACTGTACTGCAGACATAGAACTTGAGATCTTAGTAAAGAGACAAAAAGAAAAAAGAGATAGTACTGTTGTTTGGCCTGTCTTCAATTCTTACTGGCAAGTGCATCAACACTGTGGCTGCCACCACTTTTGGCACTCCTCAAAGGCATGAGACACAGCTTTTTAACCTTCCAATATGGAATGAGGACTCATGTCTCTCCAAGAATCCTCCAAACCTTCAATGCCAGATGGGGACTACTGAGATACCCAGCTTGTGGACTAACAGCTAAGGGGATGTCAGCCTCGTCAGAATGTAGTCTGCCATTGTTGGACTACTTGGGCTGTATCTTGGAGGCCAGTGCAGGGGGATCAAGACAGGACACGTGCTTACTGGATTTCATTTGGGGGACCATGGGAGGGAAAGACCCCCATGTGGAGCAAAAGTACAGGATTGATAGTTGTTTGGGCTTGTCAAGGAGGAACCTTCAAGCACTTCCTTAAGGAAAACATGACATCTTTTAGGAAAAAAAAATCCTCCTATTCAAGTGATATGTGTTTTAATAAAAGATAGTAATGTTCCTGAATATGAGAACAAAAATAAAAACTTTTCTCTATCCTTTTATTTGAAAAAGACAGGCATTATCCTGATAAAGTTNTGTAGGGCAGAGTGCTGGGACTTGGGTGGGGTGGGGGGCATGAAAAAGGAAGTGATTCAAGATTCAATTGAGAAATGATGTATGACCTATGGAAAAAGTTTAATAATAAAAAAATTTATATTAAAAAAAGAAGCTATGGGTGGAGGGGCACATGACATGTTGATTTCTTGGGGAAGTGAAAGTCTGGAATTAGAATGGGTACGACTAAGAGACGTTGTTTACATGTTTGAAATTGTCAAAACATAAATAAATGAGTTGTTGGCTGGAGCTCTATAAAAATCTTTCAGTTAGCCGGACGTGGTGGCGCACACCTTTAATCCTAGCACTTGGGAGGCAGAGGCAGGCAGATCTTTGTGAGTTTGAGGCCAGGCTGGTCTACAAAGCAAGTTCCAGGACAGCTGGGGCCACAGGGAGACCCTGTCTTGAAAAGACAAAAATAAATTCAGTTAAGTTTCATTTGGGATTAGGGCGGAAGTTTTTAAAATTCCATAGATAAAGCTAAATGTACCTCGGTCATTTGTTTACTATGTATGCATATAAGAGATCATTCTAATGGTTGCCAGATATAAAATTCAACATAATTATCAACATTGAAAAGCAATAAATATGCATTGTTTCCTTCAGTATCAAATACTTGGCCAAGCATTGTGTGGTTATTTATCATTCAACCTAACACATGGGAGGTTAAGGGGATTAGCAGCTCAGTTCCTCAGGCTAATCAATGAGCTAGAAGCCCCATGAACTGCATGAAACCTTATCTCACAAAATAAAAAAAAAGTCCAGACAAGATTTAATTCTCTGTACCAGACGACATGAAGATACCTGTCTTATTCTATGCAAATTTGGTTATTATGGCAAAATTATGTAGACCAATGAGTACTTGCTTAAATTTAATCATCTCACAATTCACAAGAATAAAGAAAGGAAACCCAATCATCTTTGTCTTCATACAACTTGGGTTCTAACAAATATTTTGGGATTATTGAAAACTGTTAGGGATTCTGCTGTCAGCCATTTTGTGTGTGTTTTGGGGGCATAGTCTCACTCTGTGGCCTAGATCATCATTGATATTCTGGTCCTACTCACTAAGGAGCTCAAAATTTGGGATTACAGGATTACAAGTATTCATCACCAGGCCTATTGAATTAGACTTGACTATAATTAGATTTGATTATATCGTTTGTGTGTGTGTGTGTGTAATGTATGTGTGTCTGTATTTATTATAGAAATGTGTAAAAGAGAAACAAGAAAAGATAAAAACAACAACAAAACGCAACAAACCATAAGGATTTAAATTCATCTTAACAATAAATGTGCAATATGATGTTTCTAAGCCACATTACAGTTATTCCTTAATAAACACCCAGACTTATAGCATCCTACTTTTAAGGCCAAGAATAGACTCAAAGTTCTGGACACCTCTTTCCTTAGATGTCTCTCAGATGTATGCTCCCAAGTTGAGGCTTCCCTCATTCTTTCATTGAAACAGTATGTATTCCCAGCCAGAAGTCACTGGTTGGGTAGATCAACACATACCAAAGATTTGTGAATTTTGATACTGAGTCCTAGAATATTACCCAGGCAACTACAAACAGACCTGTCTCAATTTGTCTCATTGTTTACACTGAAAAATCATGTTGTTTGCAGCACACTGATATGCAAAGCATGTGTACATATATTCAGACACTATATTGGGTGCAGGGCAAGGATTCGTGAGGGATTAAGGTCATATGCCCAGGTCACAAGAGTGGGACGTGGCTCAGTAAGCTTGCTTACATTGTAAACAGTAACTTTTTTTGTTGTAAGGTTGGGTAAAAGTCTTTAGTCTAGATTCTGTTCACATTATAAGAATCATTTCTACCATGCAAGTGAGGGGTAATTTTTCATTTCCCGAAATGTGATGAGCTCCTTTAGAAAACTAAGGAGAAACAACAGTAGCCATCTTCTAGTTAAAATAAAAAGCAACTGACCTTTTATTGGGGAAGCTAGAGACAACATAGACTAATTGAAGCCAGAGTGTTATGAATTAGAAGTCTAGTGTGCCTTCTTATTGAATCTTGAAATGAGGACTTAGAATAGCACATGAGTAGTGATACATGAGTAAACATTTTAACTGGAGACTATTGGCAATGCCTCTTAAGCTACTGAGCACACTGTACTTCTTGTTTCTAAAACTCTTTGGAATGTGTTGCAAGTGGTAAATACGTGGGCTAAGATTGAGAGAACAAATGATGCCAAATGCTGGAGAGGATCTTGGGAAAAAGGAACAGTTCTTCACTGCTGGAGAGATTGCAAACTCCTGCAACGACTACAGAAAGCAGTGAGGATAACTTTAAAAAAAAAAAAAAAAGACTAAAAAGAAACTCTCAACGTGTACTTTTTGAATCAATCATTGAAGGTGAAAGGAGGCCCTTAAGTGTGATTAGAGGGGCTGGAGAGATGGCCTAGCGGTTGGGAGCACCGACCGCTCTTGCAGAGGACCCAGGTTTGATCCCCGGCACCCACATGGTGGCTGAGAACCGTCTGAAGCTCCAATTCCAGGAGAACTCCAGTTCCAGGGGAATCCGAGACCCTCTTCTGACCTCCGCGGCGTTGCACGACACGGGTGCACAGACTTGCATGCAGACAGTACATTCATACACATACAGAAATAAATAAAAAATAATAATAAAAAAAAAGAAAAAGACAATGTACCAAAGAATATTTCTAGAAAANAAGAACGTTATTGGGGGCAGGCTTAGTGAGTTTAAACTAGTCTTGTGGTCTCCCATGCCTCTCTCTCTACTTCCCCTGCTCATTGCGAGATGTGACCCTTTGCATGCTTCTGATCCAGCTCTAGCCGCCATGCTTCCTGCCACAATGGACTCTTAATTCCCTGGAACCGTCAATCGTACGCTCAAATACAACCGCTTCCCTTTCATAAGTTTCTTGTGGTCATGGTATTTATCACAGAACAGAAAAGTGACTAATTTACCACGGCCAACAGCTCATGAACTGATAAGGAAGATGCTGCTCATGTATACAATGGAATAGTGCTGGTTTTGAGTTTTAAAGTAGAAATAAGTGCAAATGGTTATAAGGAAGTAACTATTGTAAAATTAATATGATGGATTTAAGTAAAAATTCACTACAGAATTATGGTGCTGTCTTCTATTTCCTAAGTCAAACACTGAAGCACCAACAGATATATGTGATCAGAACTTTGTGACTATTCTGTTGTCTTCCATGTCTGTATCAATCCACTTAAAATTCAAGTGATTTTAAACTCTCATTTGAAGAAATCATTTGCAAGTTCTAAGAAGCATTTCTGTCCCTGGAACATAGTTTATAACAGTGATGGTCTCCATAATGTGTGATTGGCTTGTGGGTAAATTGCTATTTAATTTGTGTTTGAAAGTATCTCACCGCAATTTGCCAAGACATTCATTCTCTTAGGAGTCTGATCCTGTTTTTATGTCAACAACTGAAATAGACTCTGAAAGCATAGTGTATGTTATTTCTAACATGTTTCTTTATAGAACAGCGACTTATTCTACGAGTCAATCCTTGTGTAGTTTATTGTAGTCATTTCGGTTATTTCCCATGTTTTCTATGTGGTTTTCCAGTGTTTATTGAGATGTACGTTAGAACTGAGTGAGAAATAAAGGCAGCACATCTAGCGCAAGCTGCTTGCTTTATTTCTCTATGAGTCAAGCAGAGCCACGATTTTAAACCTCGATTTTTACGCTATTCATGGGAGAGTATTACATGAAGACTCCCACTCTGTCCTGAGTCAACAGAAACCTAAAGTTAGAAATGAACAAACATCTGGTTCACAAAATAGCTTCAGCGTCATTTTTAAATTAACTCCTGCCAAGGCCGGGCATGGTGTCCCCCATGCGTTTTATCCTTAGCATCTGGATGCGGTCAGAGAGGCAGGTGGATCTTTGTTGGAGTTTCAAGGCCAGCCTGGTGTTCTACAGATGTGACGGTTCTCGCGGGTCAGCTGGGGGCTTAACTAGGTGGCGACCCGCCTCGAAAAGACCGCACAACAAAAAAAAAAAAACATTAATCATAGCTGATCCAAAGTCTAGTGTTAGAGTACTCATTCTTTAGCATTTGCTATCCTTTGTGTTTGCGTCCCATTTAATGGCTAAACAGTTTCAGAGCAGGGTAGTGAATATTTATTTGCGCTAAGTGACTGTCCTAATGTATTTCTCTAGAAAGTACTAGGTATTTTATTTTACTCTGTATTTATCATCCGACTATGTATGTATGTATGTATGTATGTATGTATTGAATACATCTATTCATTATATCTTATCTATCTATCTATTCGGAATCATTTCTAGTTGTAATTTTTAATACAAGTATCAATAGTATATTTCTATTTAATAGCTAAAGAACATCTGGATTATTGAGTAAGTTTGCCTAGAAACATACAGCCTACGCTAGACGATATCAAAATATTTTTAAGTCCTCTCAATACGTCATAAGTTGCCTTTTTCCTGTGCTTGTTGTTGTTCATCATTTTCCATTCTGGTGACGTTTCTTCCATTGCAGAAGAGGGATTGAAAAGTCTGTAAGAGCCAGAGGACCGTGATTATCTGTTAATGAGATCGTGTCTCCTAGAAATGATAAGGAGGCAGCACACATGAAACCTCAACTCTATCATTGCCAAACAAGAATTTTATAATGACAACACCAGTCAAACGTATGCCTAACAACTTGGATGGGGGAATTTCACAAGGTCACACCTCTAGATGAAGAGCCTGCCAAACAATTAATGTCTGCTGGGAGAGGGGAAATCAGTTTTCCCTGGGGACATGTCCCCTGTTAGATCATCCAATCTCTAGGGGTCAGACCCAAATGAATGTATGTAAGGGCAAAACTAAATGCAAGAATAAGGGGTCATGAATTTGACCTAGTTAGTCAGGAACACAGGAGACATTTAGAAGGAAGCAGAGGGAAAGGGTGCAAATTAATTCTACAGTACCCGGGATGAAAGTCTCAAAAAATAAACTTTACTGCCTCAGGCAGGTAAAAGAGCCATCTGCTCTTGAAGAGGGACTGGGTTTTGATTCTCAGCACCATGTGGTGGCTAACAACAACAAATCTGTCACTCCATTGATATGGCACTTTACACCACATGTGGAGGCAATGCACATGAAGTTAACTCATATAATAATAAACAATTTCAAATGGTTTTAAGACATGTTGTTAACATGTATTTCTTTGCATTGTTTCTGAGAGTTGGTCGAGATAATTATATTATTATTTTTAACAATTTTTAACATATTCAAATGGAGAGAAGCAAAATGTTTTCCAATAGTTACTGGACATTATTAGCTATAGTTTTCAATTTAGGTCATAAAATTTGTTGGTTTAGACTAACAATACTCAATAGACAGTAATTGTGTATCAGCAATGGTAGCAACATGGACAACACCCATGCAAGCTCCAGTCAGACAAAATCCCACCATAGAATCGAGGACGCAAGTGGTAAAAAGGTTCAAACTTAGTTGTATGAACTATTGGGCGAACTTGATCATGCTGGGTTGATTGTCTGAGTTGGTTTTTCTTTATTTGTCTTGATCTTTATTTATTTGTATTTTATTGTGTAAAAATGTTTGCTTTTGTGTCTTTTTTATGCCATTCCATCCCACCACAACAAGCAATTACAGGTTAGTATAATGTAATCAGGGCTCCAGTTTATGACCCCCCTGTGACTGGGACATTTTGGGGACACAAATTTGACTAAATAGGCTTTAATATCTAGACAGACTACATGTAAATCTGTTGGGGGGGTCTATAGAGAGAGGTTGGCACATAGAGGTAGGGGGCGACTGGCTATGTATCAATAATATAGTTGTATGTAAATTCACAAAAAGCCCAAAAAATAAAAAAAGTGGGTCCTGCTTATTAATTTCATGTAAAATGGTGTTTCCGTGATATACAAGTAGAAAACAGGTGATATATTTCCAGATTAAAATTTTTCAATTACTCAAATCTACTTTTTTTCTTCCAAGCCTGTAAAAAAAAGTTCTGTTCTTTAGTTAAATTGAACCCTTTTGTGTTGAGTTTGCATGTCTTTGTGTACGATATCTGTGACGATTAAGAATTATGTGCCTGTGTGTTCGTGGTAACTTACAAACGGTGCCAAAAACAAATCGTCTCTACCACATTATAACGTTCACAACATAAATAAGATAGCATTTAATAGGACCCGCATTCTGTCCTGAACATCGCTCTCTTGCTGGCCAGATTGTCTCTTGTATTCCTTCCTCTCTATCGCTCCCTCATTGCTGAGATAACCCCGTTGCACCTGGCTTTTCATAAGGTGTAATGATTCTGAGCTGTACTGGTCCTTACATGGTGTGGCAAAATTCTGTGTACTGATGCGGTCCATGTCCTCAGTCTCTCACAAATTCTCAATTTACTTGTGTTTTTACATTGTTTTACTTTCATATAGTGCCCTGCTTGAAGAACAACACAAAGATTCAATCTTCATTTTCTATTCCTAATTTCACCACTCAGAGAGGCAAATTTTTGAGACTATAAATAATTACTTTGGAACATTTTCTTGGGGGGGGTGGGGGGAAAATAATGATATTGGCTGGTTGCTTCTGTTTCTCTGTGTAAAGTAACAAAGGCAAAGAATGAGATCAGAGATTCAATTTCCCTGCTCCAGATGTGCATAAACAATTTAAGTCTTGTAAGTGTGCCCCGAGAGAGAATCTGCTTTCCTATAGTTTAGGGATGAAGTTGCTGAAAAACAAACACAAGCCGTCATTGTAAGATTGGCTGATTTACAATGCCAGTGTCTCCAGTTTGAAAGGTTTCTGCAATTAAATTTAGGGCACTGATTAGAAAAGTCTCTAAGCTCACCTATGTTTTATTTCCCCTAGTCCCAGAATGCAATTAGAAGAGATGTTTTTACAGTATGGTGGCAGAGTCCCTACAGTGGTTCCCTGACCTGAGTGTTATAATGCTTGTAAAGTCTAAATGGAAGCCCTTAGAACTTTATCTACCTACCTGGGAAAGCAGTTAACCCAAAAGTGTATTGTATCTCTGGAGAGAGTGGTAGTGGATCCCACTATATCCCTGTTTAGCTTTTCTACTTGGTCTGTATAAGAGATTTGGGATCATACTGACTGTTGTAAGGTTAATTAACTGGTGACTCCACTTGCAGCTACCTTAGCAGATGTGGTTTCCTTGCTTGATCAGATTAATCTAGTATGCAGCTTGATATAGGAAATGTTACCACTCACCCGTGAGTCCCACAGAAGCATTCTCTTTCAGTTTGCAAGGTCAGGTACGGTTCTAGCAACTCCCTTCCCCCTCACCCCCAGAATGAAAGGCCACGAGGGAGGTCTAAGCTCTTCGGAGAAAAGTTTAATTCAGGGTAGCTGGGTATAGGCTCAGGGGAAAGAGAGCGCATCGAGCAACAGTCAATGCCATCTGGGGCTTGGACTTTAAGGGCGAAGGTGGCGTGGTGGTCCTTCAGTGCGGGTGGGGGGGTCCGAAGGCAAGGGCTGAATGATTCCTGAGTAATTGGTGGTGGGCTGCTTTCCTCTAGCATGGCCACACCTTCTAAGACCTCCAAGAACAGTGCCACCAACTGGAGACAAATGTCTGAATACTTAAAGCCTATGGGGGACACTCATTCAAACCACCACAGCCAGTTAGGCTGCCTCCATGTTCCAGCTGTAGTGAGCAGGGCAGCACTAAACAAGGAAGTTTGGGCATCCCTGTCATTAGATACAGACTCTGTGGGGGTTAGTTTCTGTCAACCTGACACAAACCAGAGTCATCTGGGAAGGGCGAACCTCAATTGAGGAATTTTTTCCATCAGATGACTCTGCAACTCTGTGAGCATTTTCTTAATTTGTAAGTAATGGAGGAGGTTCTAGCATACTGTGGGTATTGCCACCCCTGGGCAGCAGGCCTGGACTGTATAAGAAAGGTAACTGAGTAGTCAACAGGAAGCAAGCCAGGCAGCAGCATTCCTCCATGGTCACTGCTTCATCTCTCGTGGTTCCAGGTTCCTGCCTTGATCCTGGCTTGTCTTCCCGCAGTGATAAAATGTGGCACGGAATTTTGTGACAAATAAACTCTTCCTCCCTAATTTGGATTTAGTCAGTGTTTTGTCTCAGCAATAGAAACTAAATACAGATCCCTTTTGATATATGCCCAGCAGTGATATATCTAGGTCATATGGCAGTTTTATTCACATTTTTCCAAGAAATCATCAGACTGATTTCCTAATTGGCTGCATTACTTTGCACTTCCACTAGCAGCGTATAAGAATCCATGCCGATTCCATGTTGAAATTTGATGTGTGACTGCCATACTATTTTTCTATAGTGGATGGGCCACTTTACATTCACTATTTTTTTTTTTTTTTGAGACAGGGTTTCCCTGTAGCTATGGCTGTCCTGGAACTCACTCTGTAGACCATGCTGGCCTCGAACTCACAGAGATCTGCATGCCTCTGCCTCCCAAGTGCTAGGATTAAAGGCGTGCACCACCATGCCCGGCATTTATTTATTTCCATATGTGTATCAGTGTACTGTCTGCATGCAAGTCTGTGCACCCGTGTCGTGCAATGCCGCAGAGGTCAGAAGAGGGTGTCAGATTCCCCTGGCTGGAGGAAAAGCTGAGACAGACCATAAGGCCCTAGGTGCTAACTTCAACAAAAGAATGGATTGCTCTGCCTTTCATCCACCCTTCCCTCCTTCCTCTCCAATGCCTAAGAGCTGCTTGCTAAAGAGAAAACCTGCCAGAGGCCAAAAGAAGAGTTGTGGGCTCTCATAGACTGGACTTTATTCCATCAATATAGTTACATTTACATGTCTATGTCTTGGGGGGAAGAAAAGTATTGCTTTTAGAAGGAAAATGTCACTTACATGTCTATGTCTTGGGGGGAGAAAAGTATTGCTTTTAGAAGGAAAATGTCACTTACATGTTTATGCCTTGGGGGGGGGGATGTTGTCTTCATATATGGGTTGTTGACAAAGGCACCTAAATAATCCTGTTTTTTAGGACCAATGTCCACCTTAGGAAGTCGGCTTCCTAGTTTGTCAAAAGCCAAATTGGGGTTATAGTCCAAAGTGTCCTGGTCCAATATTGGCAATCCTTAAAAGCTCTTTGAAAGAATAACAGCACTGCCCTATTTTAATAAAAATGAAGGGAGAGCTATAAGAATGAGGCCTTGTCTGGCTGGAGCAGAATCCCACATTCCACCATCCAGACAGCTCCGCTAGAGCCAGCAAGCATGGGGCTATCTGTTCACTGAATGAGACCCTATATCCTAAAGACTCCTTCGGCTCTGGTAGGAGCTGAGCTGCTTTGGCTCGTGCTTCCCAGAGTATTCCTAGAAGAAAAAGTAATAACACTATGTGACAGCAGAGCCTTTTTAATAAAAGGAAAATGGGGAGATGTAGGGGTTCTGTTTAGCAGAAGCACTTAGGAAGTCAGCAGCAATGCCCCCAGCCCTCAGGCTGGAGTCCTGCTGATCTCCTGCTTGTCTTTGAAACTTGCCTGGCACCAACTGTCTTTGATGCTTTTGGCAAAGCATTGTCACATTCCTGTAGTGATCTGGAGTAATATGGTGTGAAATCCTGCATGCTCCAACCCCCACAATGTCCAGTATATATACCCTAGATTACAGCAATAAACAGAGTTATTCCCTCATGGAATCCCTCCTGGTCTCATCTTTGAGTCTGTCCTTTCCTTATTCTTTCTCTTTCTCTGGGCTTCACTTCTTATCTCCTCCCCCTCTCTACCAGGGCTAAGACCCGGTTTGTTAACCAGCTGGCTGGAATGATCTGGGGGCTTGCAGTCCTGGGAGCTATGAGCCCTGGTCCAGAGAGGAAGAACATCCTGGAAGGCTGCACACACAAGCCATCACTCCACAAATGTGCTGATACAACTATGCAAAAGAATTTACTGGATTGCTCTGTCTCTTGGAGGCACAGCTTCAGCCAGGGTAATCTGAAACTGCTTATAGCACATACTTTGCCATTACAAACCTGAAGTAGACTTTCCACTTAGATCAGACATTCCACTTAGATCAGACAAAGAGCACTTCCAGTATTTGAGGAAACACTATGATTGGTGTCAAATCCATGATTGGTCCAAAAACTCAGGTTCAATGAATGTAATTGATTTTATGCACTAATGAATGATTGATCAGAGAAATGGATGTGGTTGATCCAAACACCTCTTTGAGATTTTAAGAATCTCAAGAAATTTTAAGAATATTATGTATAAGGTCACTTACTGAGTTATCTGGGAGACAATTTTGTGCTGTATTCATTGGTCTTTCATATGTAATAGCAGTAGGTCTATTTATGGAGTCTGAAGAATGGATTGCCCTTCCTGTGCCTACTTTCAGTACTGTAATCTCTGCTTGAAACACAAAGAAAGAATTTGTAGAGTCAGTAGAGAAGTGCTACAGAAGTGAGGACTGGGTGGCATTAAGAGACACAGCTGGACATCTAAATAAGCACCTAACTGGTGTGACTGGATGGCTTTAGTTTGGAACTCTACTATTTTGGGGGGGGGGGGGTTATTGCATTTATTTTTATGTTTTATTTTGGCATGTCCCCACTTAAATGCACATGTACCGATTTATATTTTATGGATGCATGCATAAGGCTTTATAAACTTGGGCACCTTAAACCTCTTTAAATCTGTCTTTAGGTCTATTAAATATCTGTATAAACAAAATATGAAACCTTGGTTAATCTGGGCTAACTCTGTGTGGCTTAAACAGCCAAAAGTAAAGTATAACCATAAATAAAATAATAGTAATGCTGAGAAAATTGCACTCAGTATAAACTGGAGAATTTGAGTAAAAAGGAAAAATGTAAAAAAAAAATGTATTAAAACACATATTTTATGTGTTGGCGTTACTGCTTACATGTCATGTAAGTGCAACTATTCACTTGCAGTGCACCTGTGGAAACAGAGGCTTAAATCTGCCTGGAGCTGGACTTATGGGTAGTTGTTAACCATTATATGGGTGCTGGGAATCAAACTGGAGTCCCCTGCAAGATTAGTCACTGCTGTTCCCTGTAGCCCCCTTGAGTTAGAACTCACTATGTAGACTAGGCTGGGCTCTATCTCACAGAGTACCATCTATCTCTGTCTCCTGAGTGGCAGTGTTTATCACTACTTCTGGCTCTCCAACTTATTTTCAAATTTCGTCTGCTTATTATTGTTGTGTATGTATGATGAAATGTGAGTGTGGGTGTGCATGTGCCACAGCATGCACATAAAGGTCAGACAGAGGACAGGTTTCAGGAGTCAGTTCGCTTGTTCTGTTAAGGAATACTGGTATTGAAACTTAGTTGTCAGGCTTTGTTGCAGCAAGTTACCTTTAACCTGCTAAGCATCTCAATGACCCATTTCATTTTTTTTTTCACTTTTTTTTTAGACAAGCTGTAACTAAAATGGCCACCCAGCAAGCCCCTGGCCTCTACCTGTCTCTGCTTCCCATCAGTAGGGTTATAGACATTTGTAGCCACACTCAGCTATCAGTTAAATTGGGTCTGAACTGGTGTCTTCATGCTTACATTTTACCATTTGAGCCATCTCCTTAGCCATGTAGCTCCTCTCTTGTTGAATATTTATGATTTGTAATTGTTGAGCTTTGTGATCCAGAGGGCCAACTGTCTATGTGTAGTGGTGTATATTATAAATACTTGGTTCTCATGAGTCAAAAGAATAAGAAGTGGCATGATCACAGAGCCCCAAACCTGGTAGTTTCAAGACAGAGAAACTGTTTTGGTTAGAATCAACAGCTGCAAAGACCAGTGTCCCAATCTGAGCAGGCCTGAAGTCCTTGTTCTTATAGAAGGAGCAGTATTTCCCCATTTCAAAAAACTCTGGACCACCCTGATAGGTAAGAAACTTCTTTTTGCAACATATGGAACCATTATGAAGTTTTGCAACTGGTCAAATGCAGAGGAAGAATACCTGCTGCCAGTTAATGCATTTAGACATGACACAGAAACTACAGCAATGAAATCTCCATACATGTGTGTGTGTGTGTGCATTTTTAAATGAATGTATGTGTGTATATTTTAAATGAATGTATGTATTTGTAGCAATACTAAAGAATAGGACAAGAAATTGAGAGGGAGTGGGAGGGCATGAGAGTAGTTGGAGGGGGGCTGGGGGGATGGAATAATGTAAATAATACTCATGTATGAAAGTCCTCAAAAATAAAATAAAATTTAAGATTGAGAAAAAAATGTCATAAAACTTTAAATGCTAATTGTTTTATACAAACAACATCTGACCTAGTGGTTTAAGGATCCTACTGTTACATAACATTTTGTTTTAGTTTGCATTTCAAAGTGTTTGTTTTAAGGTATACTTTGTTTTCTTTGAAAATATTTTGGTTTTGCCATTTGTTTGGTTTTTTATACTTTTCAGACCTATGATGTCCTGTTGATTCTGATTGTTTATTACAAATTTACTGGCGCAATTTTTCTTTTTATTTTCTTTTTTCTCTGGACACTTCTCCCATATGCAATCTAACAAATGAAGAAATGGTTTGAGAAAACCGACCTCTACTTTGCCCCTGGGTCTGCTGCTGTCAGGATCAGGAATAAAAGCTATGACTTTCACTTTGTTCCCAGGTGTCTGATTTGAAAGTAGCCATTTCCCTACAGTTCTTCAAATTATACAGTGAGGAAAAATTGTGAATATACCTTCACCCACCCATCCATTAACCCCAGAGAATAATCCAGTTCCTTTTGGTGAAGGGGCAATAATCAGTTTATGGTGGCTGCCTGGCATAGCTCCCTCAATTTGTACTTTCTGTGCATGACAAATATTTTAGGCCCAACAGGTACAATTGACTGATCACAAAAGAAAGCTCATGTTAACAGGAAGGGAGCCTCTTACCAGAAGCTCCTGAGAGTTCAGAGCAAATTATCGAAGCTATAAGATGCAAACATACTCCTGATTAAATATTTCTGTTCAAAATGTTTTGAAGAATAATTTAAAAAATCAGCATCATTTTTAAACAAGATAACTACTNTCAGTTGGAGAGCAAGGTATGTCCACGTGTGTGAAAGGGGCATGACTATGGGAGGGTGGTGCAACTTCCTTTGAGTGAATTTGAGTCTCTATGGAAGAATCAGGGAGACCAATGCCTAGTACTGTGTGCCTAAACATCCAAGTATGAGAAAGTCGCAGGCTCATGAGGGTAATGTATTTCTGATTATTAACTAAACTGACATAGCAACTGTATTAGTCACTTTTCTGTTGCTGTGATAAAACACCATGACCAAGGAACTTATAAAAGGAAGAGTTTATTTGAGCTTACGATTGACGGTTCCAGGGAATTAGAGTCCATTGTGGTGGGAGGCATGGCGGCTGCTGCTGGAGCAGCAAGCTGAGGGTCACATCTCGCAATGAGCACAGGAAGCCAAGAGAGAGAGTCTGGAGACCGCAAGACTAGTTAAACTCACTAAGCCTGCTCTCAGTCACATACTTCCTCTAGCAGGGCCACACCTTCTAAGACTTCCAAGAACAGTGCCACCAACTGGAGACAAAATGTCCAAATACTTAAAGCCTATGGGGGACACTCATTCAAACCACCACAGCAACCAACTGCCTTCTAAATGCATATACTCATTGACAAAAGTGGTTCCCTGCCTTAATCAGAAAACCTCTCTTTAAAATAAACAGCAGTAAGTGCAGACTCATGGCTGCCTAAGATGCAGAAAATAAGCAACGGAGGTGGTCCTAGTCCTAAACAAACCATTTACACCAGCCCCTCTAAGATTCAGGAAACATTGACGAAGAAGGAGGGAGAAGAAAGAGCCAGAAGATGGGCTAAAGGAGTAGGAAATGCCATCCTCTAAACTTGATGCAAATATTATACTGTACAATCATTAACTCCATCAACTTGAGTTACATGAACTGAGCCCACATAAAACCAGATGCTATCATCAATCTGATGGGTTCATGGGGTCCCTAAACTTTATCTCTGAACTATTAGCTATCTCAGATTCTGGGAGAGGGTAAATCACTGTTCTTATTTGTGTACCCACTGCTAAGCCCACCAGGACCCAGGACATAGCATCAAACCAGGTTTGCACAGATGGCGCCTGGTCAATTTGGTGACTCACAAAACAAAACAGACAGGAATAAGAGAGAGAGAGAGAGAGAGAGAGAGAGAGAGAGAGAGAGAGAGAGAGAGATATTGGTGGAGAATGGGGAGGGAGGTGTGAGGTAAGAGTGGTCACTATACAAGGCATATATATGTGAAATTTTAAAAAGTAATAATAATGAGGCTCAGGAAAATCATGGAAGAGCGGGCAGAAAGATCACAAAAGTCAGAGGACCAGGACACTTGCTGTGAGGCTGTGTCTTCTAGACATGACAGGGAAGCTGTACTCCTTGGACCTCAAAAATATGATTGCCTAAGCAACACTTACATAATGACACCACCAGTTGACATGCAAATGTAAACAGGGAAATTTACCTACGTCACACCTTTAGTCTAAGAACTACAGGAAATCAATTGCTCCCCAGAGAGGAAGAATCAGTTTTCTCCAGGGACATATTTCCTGATAGGTTTCCTAAGTGTTCAGCCCTAAACACCTGTGTATATGAGCAATATTAAATGGATCCAGTAGATTGTATATGTATCCATACACATGTGTATACATATGTGTGTAACAGTAATAATTTAAAAAGAAAAGCCATGAATTTAAGAGGGAATAAGAAGACACACAGGAAGAGTTGGATGAGGAAGAGGGAAGAGGTGATTATGTAAATACTTTACTCTTATATGAAATATTCAAAAAAATGTAAAAAGTTACAATGACTTTTAGATTAACGATGAGAAACTGGAGCGTGCTTTTAAATTCAAGGAAAAATAATTTGTGTTTTACTTTTGAATGTTCACAGCTATCTCTTAGAAAAATACCAAACACTACTTTGTGCTCAAGTTTTATAGACATGCATTATTTTTATTGTTATTTTTACTTTGACTGGAATGTTTATTCATGTAAATTATGATTTGTTTTTATACTTTGACTTTCACTAGTTTTGCTTCTAGGCAAAAGGCAAATTAACTTTTCATATTACTATGTTATAAAAGCAGTATATGACCTTAAGTCACCATATGGATCTAGAGAATGAGGAAGGAAATAAATAATAACTTGTGAAATGGAACTTTCTAGCATCTTTTAAGCTTTTTCATAATTTGATATTTTAATAAAGACTTGTAAGAAGCTAGGACCAGTTTGGCTATTGGCTGAATTATTATGGAAAACTTGGGACAAAAAAAGCTTTCGGTTTCGAAACTGGAAGAAATAAAACTTTAATTATTAACCTCTATATTTCAGCTTGGCATTTCTGTCACACATATATAATTTGCTTTTTCTTGGAACTAAGTCTAGTTTCCAATGTTTAAATTATGAGATTGACTTTGGCTTTACTGTTAATTTTCACTTCAGCTATTGTTCATTTTGACTTTCTACTATGTCACCTCATTACATGACAAATTTCTGACCTTTTAAAAGACCCACACATTTGCGAGATTCATAATCTAACAGTCTTTGTGAGATGCATTGTTCCTCTGTCTCTTATAATTTATCAGTTGTAACTGTAAAACTGATTATAATTAACCATCTCCCAATTTGTACAACCATGTAAATCCTTGTTATTTTTCTTGGTTATAAAAACAGACTTTTTATTGTTTTGGCAAACATGAAATAGAGCATATAAACTAAACACCAGAATGGGCCATAAAATGTGTCTGTTAAATCAAGCTCAATCACTGGCCTGAGAATACATGTATCACGTAGATTAGATATCTTTTTCAAAATATTATACCAATTTCAATGCATTTAATTTTCTTTAATGAAAACTATGGGACAGATGTACTAACATGAAGATATTACCAATATAGATATTACCAATCATACTTCATTCACTGTGCCCTTGGGGTCAACTTGTTTTGCAAGATTACATAAGTCTAATGCTGTGTGATCAATCTTCATAAATAAAACTTCATATTTTTGTTAAGCAATTTTCATCGACTCTGTTCCTGCACTTGCTATGCTAAATATAAAAATGCTCGAAGAAATAGAAGCAACCCTGAAAATGTTATCTGAGTGGATAATTGATTTTAGTAAATCAATATAAAGCATTCTAATATATGCCATAACTAAAGAATTTATTGACTATCATGAATGCCTACAGAGTCTTTCAGCTATTTCTTAACCATGGACAAATTTAATCACTAGTATTGAGTCATCAAGTTTATTGTTTTTTTAATTTTTTAATTGAATTTTTATGTGTTTCATGCATAATTTTTCAGTCAGTCTTAAGCTCCAATATACCCGCTTCTCCCTTGGCACCCTCCTGCAGTGCACCCCCCTTTAGACTTCACATCTTCTGTCATTCGTGCTCAAATACTCTCTTAGGAATGATTCCTGAAAATATTGTCTTGTTTATTGTTTCTATGGAGGAGACAATATAAGGAAATTTGGAGGCTGAATTTTCTAGTTGAACAAATTAATTCTGACTTTGAAAAGTCCCCACTGCCTTTGGTTTGTGTTGAGCAAGACTTAGTTACTCTTAGAATTTGTGTTTGCTATTTGGGAAATTAATTATAAAACAGCAGTGATAGCCATGCCAGTCTCCCATTCAGAATGTTCTGAAATTCTTTTACAAACAAAGAAACCTATTGAGTACTGACTTACATAAATAAAACCATAGAAATGCTCATCTCATCTTTTGATGGCTGGTATATTTAATTTGCAGAGCAGAAGGAGGAAAGGATGTACAATATGAGGCATGCTGCATATTTCCATATTTGCTTAGAAATATATATTATATATATTTTTATATATATAATATATAAATATATATATTTATATTTTATATAATATTTTTATTTTATATATTTATAAATATATATTTATATTTATGAATATTTATATATAATATATTATATATAAGTATATATATAATA
This sequence comes from Rhizomys pruinosus, assembly GCA_009823505.1. NCBI lineage: Eukaryota > Metazoa > Chordata > Mammalia > Rodentia > Spalacidae > Rhizomys > Rhizomys pruinosus. The sequence goes on from VZQC01011101.1 coordinate 175,430, forward strand.
TATATCTATTTCTAAGCAAATATTATATATATATAATTAGTTATATTTCAGTTTTGAAAGTGTGGCTCTTTCTACTCAAGCAGATGAACTTCAGTTCCCCAAACATAGAACATACATTTTCATTCTATAAATTCTTTGTTAAACCCTTGCAAATTGCAGGATATAAAAATGCAGTTAATGACATAATGGATTATAAAAACTCAGGGATAGTGTTCTTAGATACCATTAAGTCATTTTCCCTTAGTCATTTTAGGAATGATTAGTTTGCTTGCTTGTCATGTTTCTCCTTGATTGGTTAACTTTAACTGATGTCTCTTAGTTCTGTTATTGGCTTGATGCTTTGTGTACCTCCCTTTGATTGATAACTTTAACTGTGATGCTAAACTCTGATTGGCTGTTGTATTTATAAATTGCTTTGTAACCCACACCTCAAGGCTACATGCAGTGGAAGAGGAAGGGATGAGCTGCTTCCCAACTCCACCTTGTGGTCAAACATGAGCACTGTACTTCCAACAATCCCACAGCAGAAAGAAACATGTCCAACAGCTTCCTGGCTTCAGGCCTCAGCTGTCCCTCTCAGCAGAGACCATGGACAAATGGGTCATGAAGTGTTTGTGAGGCCCACTATAATAATAACAAGGAAAGAACAAGAGTATTTTTGGCTCCCCAAAATAATTAGTTTAAACCCTCCTTTAAAACTCAAAAAAAAAAAAAAGAGTACTCCACATTGCTTTCCGTAGTGGTTGCACTAGTTTGCAATCCCACCAGCAGTGAATTAGAAGTCCTTTTCCCCACATTTTCCCCAGAATTTGGTATCGTCTGTGTTCTCTTCACTTTAGCCAGTGTGACAGGGGTGAGATGAAATCTTAAAGTGGTTTTGATTTGCATTTCCTTAATTACGAAGGATGTTGAGCACATTCAAGGTATTTGTTAGCAATTTTTATTTCTTCATTTGAGAAGTCTTTGTTTAGGTCCTTAGCCCATTTTTTATTGGGTTGTTTTTTTTTCTTTTCTTTTCTTTTGAGTTATTTATATATTCTGGATATTATTCCTCTGTTAGATGTGTACCAAGTGAAGATTTTCTCCAACTCCGTGTGTTCCTTCTTCACTTCTTTGGTTGTTTCTTTTGCTGTACAGAAGCTTTTTTTAGTTTAATGAGGTCCTATTGCCCAAGGTTGACCTTAATGCCTAGGCAACTGAGGTCTGGTTTAGAAAGTTCTTTCATAAGCCTACATCTTATGGGGTACTGCCTATAGCTTATATTTTCTTCTAAAAGTTTCAGATTTTTAGCAGATAAAACCCCAGCACAGAACAGGGGAAATGGGCAGCATGCCCCAAACTTAGCTGAGAAACTACTAGCAACTGATGACTTGTTGAGTGAGAGAGAGTTAATCTTTAAGGGAATGATTCAGAAAGGGTGACTAGACTCCAGTGGATGAACTTGTACCATCTTGATACAGAAGCTTTACTTGGCAGTCCTTAACACATATGACAGACCGTATGAAGTTCAGTGCAGGGTATGGGACTGTGAATGAGAGAGGGGTCTGAAGATGGTTAACATTTATTGTATGGAATGCACAAAGGTCAATTAAAAAATACATTAAAAGTCAAATGTTGTTGAATAAAAATGCAGTTAATAGCTAGAGAATATTAAGTCTAAGTACTTGCAATGAACACCTAGTCTAACTGTGAAAACTACCTTAGAACTTGGTTACATTGTGATAGAATGAGAAACATAGTTTCCTGACATAGCTACTCTGACATATCCCATTAACTCAATAGTAATGCCATTGAAATGATTACCTCTACTGGTCCCAATCCCAAGGGATTAATGGCATTTGGAAGTGTTATACATAAGTTATTGGAGACACAATTCTCTAGCCTAGATGAAACTATGTATACATTTAAAAATTTATAGTAACCATAATCTGAAAATTGCATCTATATTTTTACTTCCAGAGATTGATAAAAATAGAAAAGTAAGATAAAATTTCTGTTGTCTTTGTCTAATTTTATTTAGAAGAACTTAGAAATACTACATATAAGTATCTAAGAAAGAGTTCCTAGTTTGAATAAAGTTCTGTAACTGGTCACTATTTATTATTATTATTATTATTATTATTATTATTTTTTGTGTGTGTGTTTTTTGAGACAGGGTCTCCTTCTTGTAGCTTCAACTGTCCTGGAACTCACTATGTAGACCAGGCTGGCCTTGAACTCACAGACATCTACCTATCTCTGCATTCAGAGTGCTGGAATTAAAGGAGTGCACCACCATGCTTCGCTTATTTATTTTTATTTTATTTTATGTGCATGAGTGTTTTGACTGCATGTATATTTAGTGCATCCTTGTCACGGAATGCCCACAGATGTCAGTATAGGGTGTCAGAACTCCTAGAACTGAGATACAGATGGTTGTTAGCTACAATGTGGGTGCTGGAATTAAACCAGGTCCTCTGCAAAAGTACCATTGCTCTTTACCTCTGAGCTCTCTCCAGTCCTGGTCAGCATCAATGCCTTTTGGATAATGTCTTTAAAGAAATATGGAAGAAACAAAAAAATGTTCTTAACTTGGGACTAGGAATCTTAAATTTTGAAGTTATATTTAAAAACAACTCATCTTAAGCATGCATTTTAGACATATTAATTGTATTGCACTTGAATTGAGACTGACTGATACACAGACATGAGGGAGAGAAAGAGAGAGAGAGAGAGAGAGAGAGAGAGAGAGAGAGAGAGAGAGAGAATTTGCATAATAGAAATTGCCAGTAGGAAAACAAGGCATCTTTACTCTGCCCGAGGTCCAGAACCTATCAGAATTCCACTTAAATAGGAGTGTACAGAGTGAGTTCATTGTCAGCTGAGCTATCCTTTTCTCAGGAACTTAATTTTCTGTGCCATTTTGTTTGGCTAGTTTGATTGTGAAAAGGCATAGTATGAAAAATGAAAGGCCAGTATTAAATCACTTCCTGGCATTAACAGATACTGGTTTTCATGACTATGCCAATTTGCCTTCAATGGTTGGAAAAGTGGGAGGTTGAAAAAAATGCAGAAGCAAGCAAACAGGGCTCCCATGTGTTTGTGAATGTGTGAGTATGTATGTATGTATGTATGTATGTGTGAATGTGTGTATGTTTGTGCATGTCTGTGTATATCTGTGTCCATAGGTATGTGTATGTGTCAGAATATTTGTATGTTTTCCCCTATTCTCAAACTTTCATGTTCCTGTATTTAAAGACCCTTTTTCATTACTAAGCATGCAGTCATAATACTTATGTATTATCTCTTTCAATAATAGAAATTTGGACTGGTCCATGGTGATGTTGTGAAAAGGATTTTGGTCTAAGTTTCCTGGTAGCAGAGCTGTCAGCTAAAAGACAGGAGTTGAAGACAGAACTGAGAGCAAGATATCATCAGGACTGTAAGGGAAACAGGCCACCTGGAGAAGTGAGGCCTCTGAACTTGTTCCATAACAGACAGCAGCCCACTCGATAAGACTCTCACACCCTGGGTATGAGAAGCAGTTACTAAAAGAGCAGCAGGTGTCCTGTTTCAAATATCTCTAATTCTGTTCTTCACTGATTACATCATTGGGCTGACACTGCTGTATTTCTCTATTTATTCGTATATATTCTGGTTCCCAGCTATATCCACTCTGGATGCTCTTGGGTAATAAAATTAAGAAACATAACTGTAAATGACCCATGTGTTTTACTGAATGCCTTCTTCACTTCCTTATTGATGATCATGGTATATTGCCTGAAGATTTACTTGTTTCAAGGTGTATAGAGTATTTGAAGACTAAGAGGTCTTCATTGTGAAATTAAGTTGCTCTGTCTTTATAGCATCTTTTAAAATTGTTTTCTTATTGACTAATGGGTTAGCAAAATGCCATAGTGATGAAACATCAATATTCATTTATGAATCTCAGTGAGATGCCCTGAGTGAAACCAAGCAGCACAGAATAATTTGTATTTAGAATACTTATTGCCTAATCAGACTCATAAATATAGCAGAACTTTTAATCAATTAAGTTTATTTGATTTATGAACCATCTAAAAGTTTGTCTTGTAATATAAAATGCAAAATAAATAATAGTTCATACATTAATGACTTTCCAAACAAAACTCATTGGGTGAATTGTAGCACAAAAAGATGAACTTGAATATAATGAAAAAATAATATAGTGAGTCATATTCTATCACTAACAGCAAATGTTTCTAATAAGATAAATTATAATGTGTATAAGATACAAAAATTGTTCTACTCAGTAAAATATTCACATTATCATTTCTTTTCAGTTGAAAATGGTGATGGTGATTGAATTTCCTAATTAAAGCACTGTACATACATTAAATTAAAATGCAATGAGAGTAAGTGTTCTGTGAAACATTTATGCCACTGATCTAATTGGCCACTTGTGCACCAATTAAATGCAGCTTAATACTCATGGAATAATTACAGCAAATAAAGCATTTGATACATTTCTAACTTTACTGAAAATGCTAGAACTCCCCATTGGGATTCAATAGCAAACTACTCGGCTCATAACAGAAGAAAACTGAAGGAGAGAAAAAAGAACCAAGAAGTGAAGTTAAGAAGTGGGAAGGTACAACAAACCACAGATAAAAGAAATCGTTAGAGGCTAAGTCAGGGAAAAAAATAGACTAAAGTGAGAGCACTGAAAAGTGCTGACCAGATCACAGGAAAAGAGCAAGCTTCTAGCTCTGGCAGATACAAACTCGAATGCTCCTCCAATGAAGAACATTGCAATTTTGTTCATCAGAATTACCCTATATTGGGCAAGCAAGACAGTTCAATGAAAGCCTTTTGCTGCTGGGCCTACCAACCTGGGTTCCATTTTTAGAATCCACACGGTGGAAAGGAGAGAAGAATCCTGAAAGTTTTCTTCTGACTTCACATACAGAATGTGGCACACTAGAACCTACATATACACATACACACAAAAATATAAATAAATACAATATAAAATGAATTGCCATATATTATGAGTAATTAAATACACACGTATGTCACCTAAGCATCATTTTACACATGTATGATTTCATATATATAAGTGTGTGTGGACATGTACGAGCATGTGTCAAATATATAAGGAGGCAACACCAAATCCATGCATAACATTCAGAAGGGAAAATAAAAAACAAGAAACTTACATTCTCATGCCTCAGGTAGGAAAAAATCAGCAATAGACCATAAAATGCTTGTATAAAATATTTAATGGGATGAAAGATGAAATTTTAAAATAATATGAGAAGGGATTTAAAATATGAACCAAGTAGATTAAAAATTCATAAATATAAAAGTAGAAAACTTTTAAAAAGTGTAAAATAGAAAACAGACTAAATATCTCAGTACGACAGAAGATAAAAATCATCATTGGGAAATGGATTTGAAGAAATCATAGAACATCCACAAAGAATATTTGCAGTTGATATAAATAGTTTAGACAATCCTACAGAAACCTTATGAATAATAATCATACATACATAGAAAGGTCATAAGCATAAGAACAACCATAATAATCATTACATCTCTTCATTACTGAATAAGATATTTTTCAATATTAGGTAAATGAAGAATATAAACTGAAAAGAAGAAATGGTTGCAGGTGGTGACACTCTATAAGAAATCCCAACCTATACAGACAATCTATACACGAGTTAACATGATTAACATTAAGCAAAACAAGGTAAGGTAATAAACTATTTTTGAATATCATTAATAACTTAGAAGAGTATTCAAAGTTATGTCATTTATAACAGTATAAAGTCACAATGTGTTTATTTTTTTAAATGATGAAAGTTCATTGAAACAATAAAATCCATAAAGAAATTTGATCTTCCCATTTTAAAGAAAAAAATATTTTCTTGACATGTGCATGGCTATATTTTAATACCAATTTTAAAAAATTCACACAGCAGTATCTATTTTTGAGAAAATCAATATGGTGAATGCTAAAACTATGTGGAAGAGAAAATTTTAAGGATGGCAAATATAAATTATTTTTTATTTTTATTTTATTTTATGTCTTTGAGTGTGTTACAAAGTGTGTAAGTGCATTCATGTCATGCAATGTACAATGAGGTCAGAAAAGGACAAGGAGGAGGCCCTGGAACTAGAGTTATGGACAGTTGTCAGCTTCAATCAAATCCAGGTCCTCGGCAAGAATAGTCAGTTCTCTTAACCACTGAGCCATCTCTCCATCTCCCAGCAAACATTTTAATATACTACTTTTATTGATGTATTGTGTATTTCATACATAACTTTTCAGTCCAATTTAGACATATTCCCCTTTCCCTGCCCCCCACCCCAACACAGTTCATGCATTCTCCTATACATGTCCTACATCTTTCTCTCAGTCTTTTTAAAGTTTTTCTTTCCAAAGGTTTATTGTTTGGGGCAGAATTTAACTATATCAATCAGTTTTTTGACTCAGTCCTTATGTTGTTGTTCTTTCCTCCCATTTGTATTGCTCCAAAATATGCCTATATAAATGTCACATATGTATCAGAATTATGTCCTCGGGGAACAAACTGTATGATGATAATTCTGAAATATGTTTAGGAATTCAACATTTTCCCTTTAATTTTATAACACTCCAAAGTATGAATACATACCTTCCACCCATATACCACAATTACAATGTCTGTAAACAAGTGCTAAGTTAATTCTCAGGCCCATTAAGAGATTCACATTATAACAGCACAGTTGTTTTCAGATAAAAAGAAATACAACAATAATGTTGTTCACCTTGCCTTTGAACTGGGGGATTTGGTGCTAGCATCCACAAATGAGGGAAATAATTCCTCATTTGGTTTTTGGGGGACTGTGTTACTTCACTTAGCATACTGGCTTTGAGTTCCATCCAAAGTTCATGATGTCATCTTTCCTTACTGCTGCATAGAACTTTATTGTGAAGATGTACCACATGTTCTCTCTCCACTCCTCAGTTGAGGGGCATTTGGGTAGTTCCAGCTCTTTGATATTGTAAGAGAACTTCAATAAACATAGATGTGAATGTGTCTTTACAGTACGATGAGTCTTGAGGGTATATTCCCAGGAGTGGTAAGGCTGGGTCAGGTGGTAGGCCAATTTTGAGTCATTTAAGGGCTCTCCACAATGATTTCCATAGAGGTTGTACAAGTTTACCTTCCCACCAGTAAGTGGATGAGTGTTCCCCTGTCCCCACAACCTCTCCAGCATTTGGTGTCTTTTGTTTTCTTGACCTTAGCCAGTCTTATCGGAGTGAAATGATATCATAAAGTGGTTTTAATTTGCATTTCCTTAATTATTAACGATGTTGAGCACTTTTTAAGACGTTTGTCAGCCATCTTTACTTCTGGATGTTAATACTCTCTCAGATGTATCCCTGATGAAGGTTTCCTCCCACTCTGTGGTGTTAATATTGAGCTTTATTGCACTGTGGTCTGATAGAATGAATGAAATAATTTCAATCCTTTTGTATTTGCTGAGATATCTTTTGTGTTCTAGTATGTGGTCAATTTTGGAGAATGTTCCATGGGGCACTGAACATGAGCTCAACAGTAGCGCCGAACTGGAGAGGCCTGGAATCCAGGGAACTGCTCAGTCCACAAGGCTGGATGTCTCAGTAGTCCCAGTCTAGTGCTGAAGGCCCGAATGGATTCCAGGAGATCTGCCGGTCTCAGTACACGCTGGGATCCGAAAGGTTGATCACAGCAGCAAGACAAACTCACCAGATGAGAGAAGCAGCAAGCAGGAGAAGAAAAGGAGAACCAGCTCCCACTGCTGTGGCCTAAAATACTGCCTGCTGGCAGAAGGTACGCCCACATTTGGGGTGGGCCATCTGGGTTGAGGTGGTCCAATCGAAGACATTTTTCTCTTATTTGTTCCTAGTCCAGTCAAGTTGAACACCAGGATTAACCATCACAAGTCCACCCTTGTCAACTTGACACCCAAAAATACCCTCTCCTTATGTTATGCTTTAAATAGTCAATTCAAAACAATGGCAGGGTCATAATTCACCTTACATGTTATTAAGTATCTCATGTGCAAGAGCAAAACATATATCTTAGAGTAGGTGGTAATGTCCTTGAGAAGAACTTAGCCTCTTCAGAATCTAATAACCTAATAAAGACAACACTTAACACTATATCTCAGTTGGCACATTCAAAAGGGAACCACACAAGTATCCACTTAATATACAGTATATATTATACATATATATGTGTATATATATGAACGAGCACATTCTTAACCAAAAACAAAGTTAATATCTATTAGAATCCAGGTTTTGCAACTGGTCCCTGTGGCCTCAGTATGATATTTATATTACCTTCTTCTACTACCCATTCTGTATTTCCTGCACCTCAGCAAGCACCTCTGCAGGTCTGTCTCTTTCCCGGAGGAGTGACCCATACCTTCATCCTGAATGGCTGGGCCATTTATTGTCCTGTCTGGTTTGGGTTGTTGAGTTTCCCATTGAGCTTAATCATAGGACATGGTAGCATCAGAAGGCACCCTACAGCATTTTCTGCCTTCCAGATATAATCTTCCTTGCCCCCATTGTGGAGAGAAAGTCCAATTTCCCCTGGTAGTCTGGATGACTCACTCCTCCTACTACTGTTACCTTCCTTTTAGCCTGTTGGTTTAAGGGCAGTAGAAGCCCAAGTGGCCAGGGGGAAGTCTAGCTTCCAGTTCAATGGAAGTTTGTTGTATCTCCTGGCAAAAAGCAACTCCCCTTGGAGCCAAAAAACATCTAGACAAGCAGAAACGCAAGGTCGTGGGTACAGAAGCAAAAAATTTTCCTACTGGGTCACTAGGGGTGATAGCAAGTGGAATCATTCCACATTCCACCCCTTGGTTCGTGGACACCATGGATTCTGGCTCTAGAGAAACAGTACACTATATAGTGGTGCTGATTCAAACATAGACTGCTTGCTGGAGAACCTTCCCAGCCCTCCAGGGTATTGCTACCTAATTGGCGCTGCAACTGTGTCTCAGAGGCCATTCCTTCGTTCATCAAGCCAGCTACTTCTGGGTGGTGGGGAACAATGTAAGACCAGTGGATACCACGACCATGGGCCCACAGTCACACTTCTTTGGCTGTGAAGTTATTCCTTGTCAGAAGACAATGCTGTGAGGAATACATGACAGTGTGGGAAAGAGCTCTTAAGTCCTTGGATGGTAGTATGGTTGGCAGAGGAGCTTATGTGCAGGAAAGGCAAATCCATAACCAGAATAAGTGTCTATTCCTGTAAGGACAAAAGCTGTCCCCTCCATGATGGAGTGGTCCAATTAGTCAACCTGCCACCAGGTTGTTGGCTGATCACCCCGGGGAATAGCACCATATCAAGGGGCTCAAATGTTGGTCTCTGCTGTTGGCAATCTGGCAGTGGCAGCAGCTGTAGCCAGATCAGCCTTGGTAAGTGGAAGTCCATGCTGTCGAGCCCATGCATAACCTCCATCTCTGCCACCTGACCACTTTGTTCATGGGCCCATTGAGCAACACAAGGGTAGCTGGAGAAAGCAGGCTGACTATCCACAGAATGAGTCTTCCGATCTACTTGATTATTAAACTCATCCTCTGCTGAGATCACCTTTAATGAGCATTTACATGAGACAAAATATCTTTCTGACCATTCAGAGAGCTCTATCCACATCCTTCTTCCCCAAATGTCTTTTCACAAATTTTCCAGTCATGTTTCTTCCAAGTCCCTGACATCAGCCAAACCATTGGCTCAGCCCATGAATCAGTATATATCGAACCTCTGGCCATTTCTCTTTCCAGGCAAAATGCACAACCATGTGCACTGACTGAAGTTCTGCCCACTGTGAAGATTTCCTTCACCAGTGTCCTTTAGGGTTGTTTCAGAAAATGGCTGTAATGCTGTAGCTGTCAACCTCTGGTGGTGCCTGCATAAGCATGCAGAACCATAAGTAACCAGGCCCTAGTCTTCTCTTCCTCGAGTCAACTGATCATAGGGAATCCCCATGAAGCCATAGGTGCATGCTTAAGCATAGGAGGCATTGTAACAGGAGTGGGAACTATAGGCATTTGGGCAACTTCTTCATGTAACTTGCTTGTGCCCATCAAGGCCTGCCCGGCCCTGTCAGTATGTACCACTTCCATTTGACATGGACTGTTGCTGTGCACATCCTACTTTATGGTCTGGTGGTCAGATAACACCCAGCTCATGATGGGCAGCTCAGGTCGCATGGTGACTTGGTGGGCCAATTGTCAAACGTTCAGTTTCCACTAAGGCCCATAGCAGGCTAAGAGCTGTTTTTCAAAAGGAGAATAGTTGTTTTCAGATGAGGTAGAGCCTTGCTCCAAAATCCCAAGGGCCTCCACTGTGATTCCCTATGGGAGCCTGCCACAGACTCCCAGACATCTCTATCTGCCACTGATACCTCAAGCACCATTGGGTCTGCTGGACTCATATGGCCCTAGGGGCAAAGCAGCCTGCACTGCAGCCTGGACCTGTTGAAGAGCTTTTTCCTGTTCTAGCCCCATTCAAAGTTTGCTGCCTTCGAGTCACCTGATATATGGGTTGTAGTAACACACCCAGATGAGGAATGTTTTGCCTCCAGAATCCAAAAAGCCACACAAACGTGTGCTTCTTTCTTGAGTGAGGGAGGGGCCGTGAACAACTTATTCTTTACCTTGGGAATGTTCTTCATGGGTGACATGCTCACACACTGAACTCCTAGAACTTCACGTAAGTAGAAGTGGCCTTGAATTTTAGTTGGATTTATTTCCATCTTCTCATGCTGCATATGTTGATCAACAAGTCTAGACTAGCTGCCTACATCCTGTTCACTAGGGTCCAATCAGCATAACTTCATCAATATAGTTGACCATGTGTGATATTTTTGTGGAAGATCAGGCGTCAAAAGATCCCTTCTAACTAACGTTATGGCACAAGGCTGGAGAGTTAACATACCCTTGAGGTAGAGACAGTAAAGGTATATTGTTGGCCCTTGCCAGCTGAAAGCAGAATTGCTTCTGGTGGTTCTTATGAACTGGGTATTGGAGAAGAAAGCATTGGCCACATCAATAGCTGCATACCAGGTACCAGGAGAATATTAATCTGCTCAAGTAAGGTCACCACATCTGGTACAGTGGCTGCAATTGGTGTCACTACTTGTTTGAGTTTTCGATAGTCATGTCATTCTCCATGATCCATCTTGTCTTTTTGCACAAGCCAAATTGGAGAGTTATATGGAGATGTGGTAGGAATCACCACCCCTGCTCTTTCAAATCCTTGATGGTTGGTCACTAATTTTGCAGTCCTTCTCAGGGATAGTGATACTGTTTTTTGTTCACTATTTTTCCCTGGAAGAGGAACACCAATGGTTCTCATTTGGCCTTTCTAACCATAAAGCCCTCACTCCACAGGTCCAGCGAACCAATGTGGGATTCTTTGGCCAAATTCTAATTAATATCTATCCCAATTATACTTCTGGACTGGGGAATATAACCACAGGATGAGTTCTTGGGACCCATTGGGCCCACTGTGAGTCCAGACTTCAGCCAAAACTGCCCATTTATCACCTGACTCCATAGGCCCTTAACAGAGAGGGCCACAATGCTTTTTCAGTCTCCTGGGATCAGTGTCAACTCAAGAACCAAGTATCCAATAGGTCTGAAAATCTGAATTATTTCCTTTTCCAGTGTACAGTTACCCTATTAAAAGGCCTCAGTTCCTCTGGGAAGGAACAGGAGAATGGCAAACGGCATAACTCTTTGGTATTGTGACAGGTCCTTCCTCATCTGGAACCCAGCCACCTTCTTCATTCAAGTGGTTCTGGGTCTGTGAACTGTCTCAAGTCTGGAAACTGGTTAAACTGGGGATTCACTACTCCTGAAATCCAATGTTGACTCTCCTGTCATTTATTCTAGAGCTTTTCTGCTTATGCAAATCAAATAAAAACTTAGTAGGCTTCTTATGTATTTGGTTCCTGGGAATGCCATATTATTAATTAGCCAGTTCCATAGATCATTTCGGGTCAGTGCCATTATAGAGGCATTGTTTTGCCTTTGCCACCATTATGATAATTTGGTAACTACGCTCATCTGGCCTTTTCTGCATTAGTGCTGCCACCTGACGCCTACCCTGAGGTTCCTGTTTAGACCTATCTACGTTTACATTTAATTTATGCAAGTAGCAACAACTTCTCTAACTGTAGAATTGGCATAAGAAATAGAGCAAAAACAAAGCTCTTCAAATGTTCTGGTGTTTCTCTCAGTATCTTCCATCTTATAAATTCAGTGAAAGGCATGTCCTCTAGGTCTCATATTGTAGAGATGTGGTTTTAACATTTCGAATCCACTCGAGCATGCCCATTGCCTGACCCTCACAATCCCTTTCATCAATACTAAGCCAAGGAATATCAGGCATCTCTAAATCGCTGTTAGTAGGCCATGTTTTTAATAAATACATCAGCCAACCATTCAATAAAACTTTTAACACCTTTTTTTACTGCTCGAGCCTTCCATGTTAAACCTAGAATCTCTACTCAGTGGGCTCATATCGATAAACTCAGTATGATCTCATTTTATATTCCTTCCACCAATTTCCCAACACCTTAATCCATTCCTTCCACACATATTCCTTTGAAGCTTCTGTGAATAATCGGCAAACTCATTAATTTCTTTAGTGGTAGTAGCACACCTCCTTGTGGTACACACTTTCTATCTCACCTTGAGGGGCTTGCTTAGACTTCAATCTGGTTATAGGTCTAGAGGCAAAATTGTTGGGCCCTGAGGGACATTAGCTCCCCACTGGGAGGGGGGGGAATTAGTTTCCTCAGGCAAGGGTGGGGAAGAGGGGATCTGCAGGTGTTGGATTCTCTGCTGAGGGTGGGAGATTAATTCCTCAAGATAAAGAAAATCCTCAGAAATCCGAGGGTTCAAATCCTCATCATTGCATGGTTCTCCACACATCTCCATCCCGAATGTTCAGGGTCTCACCCTTTCCCCACCAGTGCTCTCACTTTAACTGGCTGAACTTTCGGGGAATGGGGAAATTTAAATATCTAGCCTGTTGTAATTCAGCTCAACCGTATAATAAGGCTCCAGCTTGATTTTCTGCCACTTTAGCTCTTTGGCTGCTGGAGAGAAGATTCTCTTCCAGAGCACACTTGGAAATCTTTAACTGTTGTTTCGAATCCGGAGCTGGTCATTTTTATCACTGAGATCCTTATTTTCCTCTATCACTTTATAGAGACATGCTAGGAGCAACAAGGCAACATCATTATTTTCCTTATTTTTCCGCAATTTCTCAAACGTTTTATATATAGAGTTGCTAAATTCCTTGCTTCTCATAAGAGGTGAGTTAGTTGAGTCAAAAGGATCTATCTTCATGATTACATCAAATAGCTGCACAAGGATTATCATTCCTCTTCATGCCACCAGGAGAGCCTTCAGTAACTCTAGGCTTCATTGGGTTGGAAGAGCTGCTCCAGAGACTACCAAGCCCGCTAAAGAAATTCATCCTTTCAATTCTGTTTCTTAGAACCACTCCTGGTACCAAATCTGTATTAGTCAGGGTTCTCTAAAGAAACAGAAGCAACAGGACAAATATATAACATATATAATTTATTGATTTTGCTCACGTGACAGAGCTCAACAGTGCGCCGAACTGGAGAGGCCGGGAATCCAGGGAAACTGTCTCAGTCTGAAGGCTGGATGTCTCAGTAGTCCCAGTCTTAGTGCTGAAGGCCCGAATGGATTCCAGGAGATCTGCCAGTCTCAGTACACGCTGGGATCCAAAAGGTTGATCACAGACAAGACAAACTCACCAAGATGAGAAGAAGCAAGCAGCAGGAAAAAAAGGGACCAGCTCCTGCTGCCATGGCCTTAAATACTGCCTGCTGGCAGAAGGTAACACCCACATTTGGGGTGGGCCATCCGGGTTTGAAGGTGGTCCAATCAGAAGACCCTTTTTCTCTTATTTGTTCCTTAGTCCAGTCAAGTTGACACCCAGGATTAACCATCATAGGGAGCTTAGACCATTAATATTTAAGGTTATAATTGAGAGATGTGTGTTGCTTTTTTTCAACTTATTTTTTGTTTGCATTCTTGGTCTAGGTTTGTATTTACACTGTTATGCTTTTATTAGTTTCTCTCTTTAGTTGCTTAAGGATAGCTTGCTCCTTTCCTCTGCTCTTTGAGTTGCTTCGAGTATTTTCTGAAGTGTTGGGGTTTTTGACATGTATTCTTTCATTTTGTTTATGCCATAAAAGAGTTTTCTTTCTCTTTCAACTATAATTGACATTTTTGCTGAATATAGTAATCTGGGTTGGCATCTAAAGTGGTTTAGCACTGGGAATACTTTGGTTCACATTGTTCTGCCTTTCATAGTTTGCACTGAGAAGTCAGCTGTAATTCTGATGGGTTTCTCCTTATATGTAATTTGCTGTTTTTCTCTTATGGCTTTCAGTATTTTGTCTTTGTTTTGAGCATGTAACATTTTAACTATGCTATGGCATGGGGGATTTCTTTTCTGGTCTTGTCTATTTGTTGCTCTATGTGCTTCTTGTATTTGAATGGGTTTGTCTTTTTTCAGTTTGGGGAAATTTTCTTCTATTATCCTATCGAAGATCTGATCAAATACCATTGTCTTCAGATTCTTCACTCTCTCCTTCTTCTATCCCTATGATACAGAAAATTGGTCTTTTCATACTATCCCACATTTCCTGATTGCTCCATTCTTGTATTTTTTAAAATTTTTCATAATCTTTACTTGAGCATTTTAGTTGTTCTGTGTTATCCTGCATGTTTGATATTCTTTTTTCTGTTTCATCCATTCTGCTTCTTAGGCTTTCTCCCATCCTTTCCTGTTGATTTGATGAGTGTTCCATTTTGTTTTTCATTTCTTCATGTAATTTCTTTAGTATTTCCACTTCCTTTTGGAGTTTGCCATTCTCTACTTGCAGCTCCTTGCTTCACTGGTCAGGTTTTTTTTTTTTTTTCATTTCAGCCTGGGATCTTTTCAGTGTCTCCACTTCATTTTGGAGTCATTCTCTCCCTCTACTTCTTTTTGGAGTTTGTCTTTCTGTCCCTCTAGTTCTGGGCATCTCCCTAAGAATGGCTGGGTGGCTCCACCCATGCCATTCACTTGGAAGGAGGGCTGTGGTGTCCCACCTGGTTCCTGATATCCAGTCCGCTGGGGCTTTTCAGGCTCAGCAAATATATTTTTATAAAATAAATTTATAAGGCACACATCTGAATTAATTAATTGATTATATATCTGTGTAATATTTCACCATGATATGAAGTTCATTATGATCTTGTGGTTTTAATTGTCATATTAGTTGGGAGAAGAGTACAGGAAAAAGTTTTCCAGGTGGCTAGAAAGTTACTCATATGAATTTACAGCAATGGTGGCAGCATGTACAAGACCCATGCAAGTTTGAACTAGACGAAAAAAAAAATACAGCATAGAAGTGGAAATGGGTAAGAAGCTTCAACCTTTGCTGAGGAACTATTGGCAACAGATGACTACTGGGAGAGGGAGAGTTGGTTTTCTTTAAGGGAGTGACCCTAGATAGGTTGACTAGACTCTAGTTGATAGATTCACACAGAGAGACATTTGAAACTTGATGGGACAGGCCTTAACCTTCATGCCAGAATGCATAGAATCTGGTGGGGCCAAGGGGATGCAGATAGGGGCAGGAATCTAAATATGATGCATTGAATGAAATTCCCTAAAAACAATGAAAAATTATAAAACAACAAAAATGTATACCAAATACACAACTGGCTTAGATATAACATATTTATTTTTATTTATTCTTTGAGAGTTTCATTCAAAATAATTTGATCATATTCCTCCCTCTCTGAACTCCTCCTGGGTCCACTCCCACCTCCCTTTCCACTCATTGAGTCCAATTTGTGATGCCCAAAATCTCTTGAGTGTAGAACCTGCCCAGGATTATGTGGGATCTACCAGGGACTGCACCCTTAAAGAAAACAGTCTCTTCCTCTCACAGAAGCTATCATATGCCAATAGCAAGTTATGGTATGTGGTGGTTTGAATGAGTGTCCCCACATAGGCTTTAAGAATTCAGACATTTGGTCTCCAGTTGGTGGAACTGTTCTTGGAGGTCTTAGAAAGTGTGGCCGTGCTGGAGGAAGTACGTCATTGGGGGCAGGCTTAGTGAGTTGAACAAGCCTCGTGGTCTCCAGTCTCTTTCTCTCTGCTTCCTGTGCTCATTGTAAGATGTGACCCTCCGCTTGCTGCTCCAGCCCCGGCCACCATGCTTCCTGACACAATGGACTCTAATTCCCTGGAACCGTCAATCATAAGCTAAAATAAACTCTTCTTTCATAAGTTCCTTTGTTCATGGTGTTTTATCACAGCAACAGAAAAGTGACTAATACATGGTACCTTCTGCCTGTCCATGCTGGACCTTTGTCTCTCTTGAACATAAGCAGGTTTTGTGCATGTTGTTACAATTACTGTGAGTTCATATGTGCTCTGCTGCCTAGGAAAATGCTGTTTATCTAAGTTGGCCACCATCTCTAACTCTCATTATCTTTCTGGGACCTCTTCTTAAAAGATCCCTGAGCCTTGATTTGAGAAGTGGACATAGCTTAAAAATTACTATTAGTCATTTATTCCTGTATCCATAGATCAGTACCTTTCAACCCTCATCATAGAAGCTTCTTCCTGCAGTAAATGGATAGTATCAAAGAGACCCACAGCTGGTCAACATGAAGAAAATAAGAGATTGTAGAATGCTCAGTCCAATGGGATACCTATTTCATTTTGTAATATTTTTATTGTTTATTTGAGAATTTCATATTCATACCACCTCCCCCACCTCCAAACTTCATGTCCTCTATTATTATTTTTCTTTTATTTACATTTTAACTGTCATGGTTTATTACTGTTTTGGCTACATTCTCTATAATTCCAGGAGCATCTTAAAGAGACAATGTGTCTATGTATAATGAAAAAACAAAATGGCTTGCAACATCAGATAAGAGCCACAGTTTAACTGTACAATATTAAGGGGAATCTGGTAGGTATAGCCTTGGTTTTCTGCAACATGGACAACTTACATATAAGTCAGCACTATGAATATGACAATGAACAAAAAAAATCCTTGTAGGAATGAAATACAGCATCCTGAAAAATATTGGTTTCTACCACACAAGGCAGTTAGAACATGTTCACATTTTAACAAATCTGTACAAACCACAAGAAACTTTCTGTGGGATCATCATCCCACCTTGATACTAAGAACTTTCTAGAAATGTAGAATAACCATGAACAATTTATAAATCTAGTATCTATATGCTCCACAGCCCTAGAACCCCAGAAACTGATTTAAAGAACTCAATATGCTCAACATGAATTTTACATGCCTTGATTGTTGATGAATGTCTGCTTTTAATTATCTCACTATGATGTACAGTCAAGTTGCACCTTCAAGGAGGTCATTTGATTTTATTTTAGCAAAAAAGCAACATTATTTAGCAGTAATTAAAGCGCCTTCAAGAAGGCTTAAAAATACAATATCCAATTAGAAAAGCCTATTTTAAAACATTTGTACAAGAATAAGCTGCTGAAAATTAGAAATTGAAATACAACAGCTGTACAACAATTTACATTAGAGCTAGAAGGGAATTTATCATTATCCTGCATAGAACTGATCTGCTTTTGGTTACACACTGTGTCTTTCTTAATAGACAAGTCCTGGTAACAAAAGAAAAATGCCTGTTAACAATTCTTTTTTTAATGATTTTTTTATTTAATTTTATTTATTTATATATGTGTATGAATGTACTGTCTGCATGCAGCTTTGTGCACCCATGTCATGCAATGCTGCAGAGGTCGGAAGAGGGTGTTGGATTTCCCTGGAACTGGAGTTCTCCTGGAATTGGAGTTTCAGATGATTTTTGGCAGCCATGTGGGTGCTGGGGATCGAACCTGGGTCCTCTGTAAGAGTGGTCGGCACTGTTAACTGCTAGGCCATCTCTCCAGCCCCCTGTTAACAATTCTAAAATAACGAAAGCACTGGACATACTACAATTTAGTGACTTCAACTGATTCAGAATAGGCAGCTCTTTTTGTTAAAGGTGTGAAGGGTCTAGAAGTAACAGCTTTCCATACCAGTAGGGGACAACCAGACATGTGATTTTGAGGTACAACTTGGTAAAAACCACATCAGGCAAATGACAAAGTCTAACTTTGCCCAAAGATTCTAACTCTCACATTCTATTATTAAGAAACACAACAGTCACCATTACTCAGTTCTTACTTTGGTTTCAGCAGACTAACTGTTGAATGCTAAAGATGTATCCAGGCACTGTAGTTCTTGTGTTAGAAATATGTCTCATATTTTTCCATGTGTTTTTAAATAATGAAAAACTACCCTTCATATTAGAACTCTCTAGTAACAATCAAATACATTTAAGTATCATAAATATTATTTACAGTGTTCCACTAAATAAACAAAACATGCCTCACTTTCTTCTCAGCATGGTATTCCTGTTTAGCTGCTCCACGTCAGAGTGAGGAGTGTGTGCTCATTCACTGTCCATAAAGCACTCTCACACAAATGACCCCACAAAGGACTTCAGTTCACAAACAGTTCATAACCATGTCCTGTGTAAAATGGAAAACAGAAACACTCAAATGTTCTCAAATTCAAGTATGTGTTGGAATCCGATCAAAGATCATTCCAATCTTGGAGGAGAGTCAGTAAGTAATTGTGCTTGAAGAAGGAGGTGTAGGAGATGCTTTCAGCCCAGACATGTGTAGGTTTCCTGAAGAATTTGATCTTCTCATGTGTGGGAGAAGGTATGGATCATTTGCCAGTTGGTGTACTTCAAATCAATCTTCTTTTCGGTATGCCAAACAGCGTCTTATGAAGGCCTTGGCTTCACTGCTTCCAAGTGGTTTTATAGGAAACTGGACTTCTGTGGCTTTTACTGTTATATTTTCTTGAAGAATGTCTTGTTGAGATTGATTGTGGCCAAATGGTTTTCTACCATAGAGACATTGAAGAAGATAACTCCAACCGACCACTCATCAACCTTGTTGGAAATCTTTGGCAGCTCTTTTCCAACTACAAAACACTCAAGAGGTAAATACCAGTAAGTGCCTGCCCCTTGGGAAGTTAGATCCATTCCTTCTACACCATAGCTATCATCATCCATAATCTTGGATAGGCCAAAATCAGTGATTTTGATTTCTCCACATGTTGTTCCATCTACCAGAAAGATATTTCCTGGCTTATGATCATAATGTATAATAGGAGGTTTAATCTCATTGATATATCTTAGAGCATTTACAATCTGCATTACAATAGATGTAGCTTCTTTTTCTGAAATTAACTTGTGTTGCTTCAGATAGAAATCCAAGTCGTTGCCTTCACAGTATTTCCAAAACTGTACAAAACATATCTATTTGTATCCAAGGAAAAATAATCATAGAGTTTAACTATTCTGGGGTGATCCAATTCTTTGTGTGCTCTATACTCTGCAGGCATGTTTGTGGTAGTTTTCTTTTTCTCATCTCTCCAGCTTTTATAAAGCTGATGGATTTTCCCAGCAGCATATCTTTGCTCATACAGGTAAAAAACCTTATACACTTCACTAAAGCCACCTCTACCAAGCAGATGAAGTAATAAATATCTTTCATTTAACCTTGGATGATCTTTGAACTGTGAATTATCTTCATTATTTATTTTTTTGAGCTCTGGTATGTGAGGATTTCTGACTCTTTCAAAATGTTCAAGTTCTGTTGTAATATTTCCCTTTTCATCATGGATTGTATAGATTTGGAGTTTTTCCTTCTTTCTTTTGGTTAACTGGGCTACATGTCTGTCTATCTTGTTTATTCTTTCAAAGAACCAACTTTTGGATTCATTGATTTTTTTGTATTGTTTTCTTTGTTTCTATTTCATTGATTTTTGCTCTGATTTTTGTTATTTCTTCCTGTCTGTTGCATTTAGGGTTCATCTGTTGTTGTCTCTCAAGTGCTTTTAGCTGTAGTGTTAGATAATTCACTTGTGCTCTTTCTGATTTTCTAATGTAGGCACCCAGGGCTATAAACTTACCTCTTAGGACTGCTTTTAAGGTATCCCATAGATTTTGTTGTGCTGTATTGTCATTGTCATTCAGTTCCAGGAATACTTTTATTTCTTTCTTTATCTCTTCCTTGACCCATTCATTATTCAAGAGTGTGTCGTTTAGTCTCCATGTGTTCTTGTAGGCAGTAGGGCTTATCCTGGGGTTGATGTTGAGCTTTATTGCACTGTGGTCTGATAGAATGCATGAAATTATTTCAATCTTTTTGTATTTGTGGAGGTTTCTTCTGTGTCCCAGTATGTGGTCGATTTTGGAGAATGTTCCATGGGGTGCTGAGTAGAAAGTGTATTCTCTGGTATTAGGNACTCCAATTCCAGGAGAGCTCCAGTTCCAGGGCAATCCGACACCCTCTTCTGACCTCCGTGGCATTGCACGACACAGGTGCACAAACTTGCATGCAGACAGTACATTCATACACATGCAGAAATAAATAAAATTAATAAAAAAAATCAATGGCCTTTCTTTACACCAAGAACAAGCAACTGGAGAAAGAATTCAAAAAGACCTTCCCACTCACAATAGCCTCAAAAACAATAAAATACCTAGGAACAAACCGAACCAAAGACACCAAAGATCTCTACAACAAAAATTTTAAACATTTAAAGAAAGAAATTGAAGAAGACATCAGAAGATGGAAAAACCTCCCATGCTCATGGATTGGGAAAATTAACATTGTAAAAATGTCCATTCTACTGAAATTCTTGTATAAATTTAATGCAATCCCAATCAAAATCCCCGAGAGTTTCTTCACAGGCTTGGAAACAAATGTTCTTAAATTCATTTTGAAAAACAAAAGACCCTAAATAGCCAAAACAACACTGACTGAAGAGCTACACAGGGGGGATCTCAATACCAGACTTCAAACTATACTACAGGGCAATAGTCATAAAAACAGTCTGGTACTGGCACAAAAACAGACTTGTCGACCAATAGAACAAAACCGAAGATCCAAACCTGAGCACATACAATTTCAGCCATCTCATATTTGACAAGGGGGCCAAGAAGACATGATGGAGAAAAGACAACATCTTCAGCAAGTAGTATTGGCAAAATTGGATCAGCACTTCTAGAAGAATGAAATTAAACCCCTACCTCTCGCCCTGTACAAAAGTCAACTCCAGATGGATCAAAGACCTCGATGTGAAACCCCAAACTCTGAAGGCAATATAAGAAAAAGTTGGCAGCAGACTACAAGACATAGGCTTAGGAAAAGCCTTCCTAAATGAGACAGCAACTGCGCAAGAATTAAGGTTGACAATTGACAAATGGGACTTCATTAAACTCAAAAGCTTCTGTAGATCCAAAGAAACCATCAAGGAAGTGAAGAGAAATCCCACAGACTGGGAGGAAACCTTCACTGCAGATACATATGATGAAGCATTGATTTCCAGAATATATGAACTACTCAAAAACAAAGAAGAAAGAAAACAAATGACTCATTCAGTAGATGGAGCAAAGAGCTGAACAGAGACTTCACAAGAGAGGAATTAGAGATGGCTGAGAAACACTTAAGAAGTGTTCAACATCACTAATCATTAAGGAAATGCAAATCAAAACCACTTTAAGATGTGGTTTAAGTAAGACTGGCTAGGTTCAAGAAAACAAATGATACCAAGTGCTGGAGTGGTTGTGGGGAAAGGGGAACACTCCTCCACTGCTGGTGGGAATGTATACTTGTGCAGCCACTATGGAAAGCAGTGTGCAGAGCCCTTGGAAGACTTGGAATGAACTTGCCACCCTACCCAGCCATACCATTCCTAGTCATGTAACCCCAAGACTCACCCCACTGCAGAGATACATGCACGGCCATGGTTATTTCAGCTCTCTTCACAATAGCAAGGAGCTGGAACCAACCCAAATACCCCTCAACTGATGAGTGGATAGAGAAAATGTGGTACATGTACACAACGGACTTCTATGCAGCAGTAAAGAAAGACGACATCATGAGCTTTGCAGGAAAATGGCTGGAGCTAGAGGACATCATGCTGAGTGAAGTAACACAGTCCCAGAAAAACAAAAGATGAATGGTAGCCCTCATCTAGTGCCAATTACCTAGTTGTAAGTATTTCTTGTGCACAGCCCCTTGAGCTTTTGTCCAAAGCAGTTGGGAGTGATGCATATTGGAAACAACAACAACAACAGAAAGGACTGCGTCAAAGAACTGAGTGAAACAGTGAACTTCTGCTCAAAACAGTCAACTTCCACATGGAGAATATTGAGAATGACTGAGAAAGAGATGAAAAGCATGTTTTTCAGAATGCATGAACTCTGGTGGGGTGGGGGGATTGGGGGGACACGGGTCTAGATTTGATAAAAAAATATATAAAGAAATAAATTTAAAAAATTTTCAAATTCTGCCTGGATTTCTGCCTCTTCCTTTTTGAGATGTCCTAGTTTACGTTTGAAAATTTCTTCCTGTTCATGATATTCTGCCAAAGTCATCAGTTGTGGTAAAGTTGGTCTAATGAAAGGATCCTTTTCTGCTCTGTTGACTGGTTTGTTTTAACTTTGTTTTGGTTAAGAATTGGTAGAAGGTGCCTGAGAATTTTAGCTGTTGGAGGTTTGCATTTGGCTAAAAGTTCCCTTTGCCTTTCAGTATCTTCTCTTTGCTGGTTCACCCCTTCTTGTTGCTTCACAAGATTCTGAAATGCAAAACCATCTGCCCACTGTTCAGTAAATGAAGCGCCATGTCTAACTGCAGTGAAGTGCCCAAGGTGTAACGGATCTTGCACACTCTTCTCTCTCTTTGACAGTTTTTCTTGTGTACTCTTTTCCGTGAGAAGCTCCTTGCATTGATATGCACTTATTTAATTGTTCTTTATATTTTTCAAGTAATTTTTGTTGATCATTTATTTGCCATCTGAGATAACAGTTAACCCTGAGCAAATCATCTATGCGACCTTCCTTCTTTTCCAGGTCCTTGATTTTTGTTACTTTCTAATGCTGCTAATTTCAGCATTGTGAGTTCAGTCTGAGTAATTTTATAGGATAACTGCTTTGGTTGTACACCAAGGTGGTCCCCCAAAGCTAATACAGTAGGAAAAGGGCTATTCAGTCGAACAGATGAGGAAGGAGTGGAATATGTGTGAGTTTTATGGAGAACGGATTGTGGGAGGTATGCCTCTTACTGGACTTGAGTCATTTCTACTTTGGTATTCAAAATAATCTCTAATTTTGTGGCCACGCCCCCCAATATTTTTTCCCTGACTACTTTCGTTCTGATTTCCTGCTTTCCTCTTTCTTCCCCTGTATAATTCAGATATTTCTTCTCTGGTGTCTCAAGGGAACCCATTGCAGATAAAGTCCCGTCACTTGCAAAGTCCTTTCAGCTGCATGCCAGTTGTCTCTCTGATTCTTTTTTATTTATTTTTATTATATTTTAAGGGATTCACAATATAAGAGCACAGATGTTTTCAGATCACATTGACGTTGGCTCAGTTTGCCATACAATTAGGTAATTGTTGTTAGCATCCACAGATGAGGGATACCATTCATTGTTTGTTTTTCTGGTTCTGTGTTACTTCACTCAGCATGATATCTTCTAGCTCCAGCCATTTACCTGCAAAGCTCGTGATGTCATCTTTCTTGACTGCTGCATTGAACTCCATTGTGTAGATGTACCACATTTTCTCTATTCACTCGTCAGTTGAGGGGCACTTGAGTTGGTTCCACTTTCTTGCTATTGTGAAGAGAACTGCAATAAACATTTCTCTGATTCTTTGTCACTTAAAGGTACCAGACTTCCAAAACTGTGATTAGAACTTTCATTATTCGTTGAAGCTTTAGCTCCAACACTGCAACGTCCAGTGCTCCCAGTACTCTCACTTGCAACTCCAGTAAACTTCTCTTCTAGTAACTCTTGCTTCTTGGATCCAGACTATGAAGTTCATCCATTGCACCTCTACTCCGCTGCTGTTGCTGCTGCCACCGTCATTCACTAACATCAAAACCACCTTCTTAAGCTTTCCAACATGGACTAAGGGAGACTGATTGATGGTTTCAGGGAATTAAGAGTCCAATGTGGTGGGGAGGCATGGTGGCCGGGGCTGGAGCAGAAAGCCGAGGTTCACATCTCCAATGAGCACCAGAAATCAAATGCTATTTTTCTTTATCAAGGGTTAATTAATTGCTCTTGTGTGGTGCACATAGTCAACCTACCAAGCATCACACCCTTAAAGCCTTGGATCCCCTGGGGCTAGAGTTACTGGCTGTTGTGAGATTCAGGATGTGAATTTATTTGGGAAATGAAAGAGGTTCTTCTGAAAAATCAGCATGGCCTCTTACCCACTGGTCCAACTTCCCAGCCCTATGTAAGGATTTTTAAAGAGAAGCAATGAAATAAAACTTGACTCACAAACAGACATGGAAATAAGTTGGAAATTGAAAGTTTGCTCATTATCATATTTAAAAAACGGTCTCTATTTTTCAGGTCCCTGCTTAAATGCATTCAGTCAGGTCTCTTCTATGTGGAGAATGCTCCCTCAGTACCCTAATAAAATTTCCATCCCTTAAAAATATGTGTGCAATTATTTTAGGAAACATGGCATGGTAGGATTCTTTCAGGTACAGATGATATACTCAATAATACTCAAGTGCTTCCCTGGGCAATTTATTTGAGGTGAATGTAGTATTTATACAACAAAAACCCACATGCAATAGTTTGTAAACTTCTTCTTTAGAGATTAACAGCTCTTAGTACCTTAATCTCAGGCTCTGCTTCCAATGCTCCACTTTATTCAGTTATGTTCTTTTCATTTTTAAGCTTCCTTCCCAGTTCTAAGCCTGTGCAGACTGCAGTCCTACCTTTCCAGTGGAATTGGCTTCCAATTCATCCTCGGTTTACTCAAGCCAGATCCATTCTATCTGTGCTCTTGTAGGTCACTTCTTTCATCTGCAGTCCTCAATTACTTTCCACATCCATCCCAAGTTCAAGACTACAATAGTTATTTTTCCAGGTTCACTGAAATTCCTTGGGGACTGTTGTCAGCTGCAATCAAATCCAGGTCTTCTCCACTTGAAACCATTGATCACTTCTATTCTACTGACTTTCTGTCTTCCTGGCAGGTGCCTGGATATTTCCTTCCAAATTTATTAGTCAATCCTTTAACATCCTAAACTTGCTTTCTGGTTTATTCAGCTTCTCTTCCAATTACTATTTCTCAGGAATCTAAAGGCAGTCCATGAAATTTTAGCCTCCTGCCCATGCGGTATTTAACTAAGACCTGTAGGCATAAGTTACACAAAATAAGCACTCAATAATTGCTTGTTAAATAGATGTGTGTCTTCTTTTCTAAACTATAGACTAGAGATCAGACACCAATTAATTATATTTTCTGCAAATCTTTTTATGTACTTAGTGGTATGTTAAATATATAATAGATATTATCATTGCATATTAGAACAAATAGTACATAGATCTTTATGTAGAAGAAAGAATGCATCCCTAAGTTTGTGAGAAGGATAAATAGAGGAGAAATTACCTGTGTGCCTTTGTAGAAGTTAATACAGTCTTCAAATGACAAACTCTTTTCTAGAATATTAAATGCCAGCATATTATTATTCAACTTTTACTTTATGTTCTAAGATCTTTATATGAAATATTGGCACTTCATTTATAAAAGTCGGGTTTTATGTTTAACTTTTGAACACCAATAGTCTTTCTATTCAATTTATTTCCTATTTCCGTGCCTTTTGCAAAATGTATTTCAGAATAGCATCTCTCTTGAACTTTGAGATTTATCTTGCTTTTATTGTCTGAAAATTAAACCTGTATGTAACACAATTGTATCCAAAGATTTTCTCTTTTCTACATAAGTAACTTAGACATTCATGTAAGAGAAAGCTATTTTCAGACAAATCGATGTAATGCACAAAGGCAGAACATGTCACAAATGATCCTTCAAAGGGATAGACAAGGTTTCAAGAGGTGGTTTAAGGAGCTTCGACCTTGTCCTCTGCACCAGTTGCTACGATCACTATTTCTCTCCAAGTCTGACAGCACTCCTGCACTCCCATCATGGCCTGCTACAACTCTGATCAATAGGTAGCTTATCTTACTGGAGAGTCGTTTCCCATTGGATGAAGTACCCTTGTAAAACAAACAGCAACAACAAAAGGTTACACCTTTCCTTTTTCACTTTTCCTGCCTAGGTCAAGACTAACTTTCAAACTTCAGATTTCCCCTACAGCCTAATCTAGATGAGGGAACTTCCAGTACTACCTGTTGTTCAAGTTGTTATAAAGCCCTGCAGTGGAGCTCTGTATATGTTCTAACAGCAATACAAGGATGACAAGGAATTGATAAATTTCCTTGTTATTTATTAGCTGGCTTTGTCATATCTATAAGCCTCATAACTTTCCAGTGTGTGGAACATAATAGGCACTCTAATTCTTCAATGAAGTCCTGAATGAGATGGAATTCAGCCTGGGTAAAGTGTACATGCAGATAGTCTGTGGCCAGTATTGAGCAGAAATAAATGATAATTCACAACTTGGTTTGCATCATTCTTTCAGCACTATGAGGTGGTGAATGTCAGTGTATGATTGCTATACTAAACAATAGGAACAGGAAAACAAGTAGTTTCTATCTTGGCATGAACTTCATATTACTTTCTAGTTGGTTAGTCAAGTGCCCTACATGTCTTTTCTTAACATCTTCTTGAACACATTGTATTTTTCACATTTAATAGTGTCAAGACTTTTCACAGTTGGGTTTACATTTGATTTGGGCACACAATAGACAACTCCTAAGGCAACCTATAATTCCAATCCATTAGGCTAATGGATTGCAGCTGCTGTGAGCAGTGGGCATATCATCTTTCCATAATAACATCTTGTAAGACATAAAATATAAAAATAAATAAACTGAAAAATGACTGTATTTAGCTAACATAAATGGTTATTTTCTTCTTGCCTTATGAAAACCTAGTAAGTTGACAGAGTCAATAGAACTTTTGAAATACATATGAATGCTTATGAATACTTGCCACTTAAACATTGAAAAAGTTGTAAGAATGATAGATTTTTGTTACAAAAGTCTTTGTCATTCTATATTCTTTATTCCATTTCTTTCAGTTTCTATTTTAAAAATCCATTATTATCGCATGTCTTTGCTTGTTATGACACCATTTTTCATTATAGATTTGTTTTCCAACCATATATTAAGCTGTATTCTTGAGGATTTGTTGCTCATGAGTGGAGCAGAAGTATTAATGAAACGGATGAAACATCAGTTGAATAAGATGGTGTTTTTATTTTATTTTTAATTTCTCCAAGTTATACTTCTGAAATTGCATGAATGCAAAAGTTTCATTAAAACAAATGCAAAAGATAATAAAAAGGAAATTTTATATGCTTAAGGCACGCCTGGCTTCTCGTCTCTGAACACTGAAATTACATCTCCTGGCAAAAGCAGGGAGAAATATGGACCCCAGGGCTACTTTTCTTAGCTAACTAATTATCACACTAAAATCTAAACTCATAAAATGGTGGTTTTTCTTTGTGTCTATCAAAACAGTACAAATAAAATATATTGCAATTACTAGTTTATAAAAGGTGCTAGTAAAATATATTGCCTATCAATAATATCTAGAAGTCTCTTTGTTGTGAATAAATGTGAAAGACCAAAAACTGCTCCCAAGAGTAGTGTTTTCCAAGTCCATCAATATTGCTTTATACTTTTTATAGGAGAGAAATGGTGATTATATAAGAAGGGAGTAGAAGAAAAGGAAAGAAAAAAGAAAGGGAGAAGGAAAAGAGGAGGCTAGAGGTAAAACCATGGAGAAAGGGAAGGAGCAAGAACAGGACAAAGGGATAGACGGGGTGAGAGAAGGTTAGGGGAACTGAATGTAGATGAATGGAGGGGAAGGAATGGGAGAAAGATTATTTTCCAAATGAATCATTGTAATGCATGATGTTAGTGAGGATCATTAGGAATTAGGATGAATAAAGTTTTGGAATAATGCCTTAGAGGCAATAGTCTTAATCTAAGGGATGCAGAGGCAGTCATCATTACAAGGTAGGTGTGAGCTGATATATTCTTGTGAAGAAAGTAGATGTTGATACACCAGGAATGGTCATCTCTCCAGCCTGGGAGTGTATATTTGTATGAGAAATATGCTCCAAGCCAATCAGAAGCCAGGCTTCTAAGGGCAAAGAGAAAAGCAGAAATGCTTCATCCACCACCATGTCATATGGACAATAGGGAGGGAGTCATGAGAACCCCCGAAAATGTTTTCTATGTCCCCACAGGCTCCTAGGCATAGGTGCTCATCTGTGCTCCTCAGCCTTTCAAACAGACTTTTAGATTTCAGTAAAGAATCTTCAATAATTTCTTTAATAAAATTATAACAAAATTCTTGGCATAAAATGAAATATCATTGAGCTTAATTTTTAACTAAATTATTTAAAAATGTTGATTGTTATATTCAAAATTAAGATTATAAAGTGATAAGGTCACATTGGGGGATAGTAATTTTGTAATCCTTTTATTTTCATTCAATTCTGTTATCACAGCTAATTTCTCATCTATGAATCATGGTATATTTCAACTTTTTATTGAAACTAGTTCTTAATATGTTTTATGGCTGTTTTATTAGTGTATAGTCATTTTATATAATGGTATGGTTCATAAAGACTTTAACTTCAAGTACATCATGCATTTTGACCATGTTCAAACACAAAACTTCCCATTCTCCCCTTCTATGTGTCATTAACTGCCACTGGCCGAGATAGTCTCACACATACTTTCATCGTGTGTGTGTGTGTGTGTGTGTGTAATTTAGTGCACATATAGTCTAGAATCCACAAAAAAGGAAAATTGTCATTATGAATCTGGGTAAATTTGGTTAATATTATCAACTTTAGTTACATTGATTTTCCTGAAAATGACACAATTTCATTCTTTTTGTGGTTGTTGTCTCTTTGAGACAGGGTCTCCTTTTAGTCCCAGCTTGCCTAGAGCTTGCTATGTACACCAGGCTAGCCTTGAACTCAGAGAGATTCTCCTGCCTCTACCTCCCAAGTACTGGGATTAAAGGCATGCACCACCACGGCTGACTAGTTTCATTCTTCTTTAATGCTAAATAAAACTCCTCATCTATACATGCCACATTTTTTTTTCATTCTTTCACTGCCAATGGAGACCTAGGCTGATTCCCTAAGTTGACAGTTGTGCTGCAGTTAACATGGAAGTACAGGTGATCTCTGCAGAATGTTGATTTATCCCATGAGTAGAATAGCAGGATGGTATGATGCTTCTAGTTGTTTTTTAAGGGATTTTTAAGTAATTCCATACTGATTTCCACAAAGGTTGGACTGTTATAAATTCCCAGTGTTTGCACATTCCCACCTGAGTACATCCTTCTCAGTGTTAATTGTCACTTGTTTTCTTAGGGGTGATAAGCAATACTGTGAAGGGTTTGAATGAGAATGTCCAGTTGGTGGCATTATTTTGGGAGGTCTTAGAAGTTGTGGCCTTGCTGGAGGAGTCTTTGTCAAAACTGAATTGACTGTTGTTGCATGGTTTATTTCCACTCTATTCCATTGGTCTTCGGATCTGGGATTTTTTTGTTTTGTTTTGTTTTGTTTTGTTTTTGTTTTGTTTTGTTTTACCAGTGCTGGGTTTTTTTTTTTTATGGTTCTGTTACAATAATTTGTGGTGAGATCCTCCACTTTATTCCATTGGTCTTTATATCTGGGAATTTTTGTGTGTGTGTGTGGTTTTGTTTTGTTTTGTTTTGACAGTGCTGGTTTTGATTTTATGGCTCTGTACAATAATTTGTGGTGAGATATTGTGATATTTTCACCATTGTTCTTTTGCTAAGAATGCCTTTGGATATCTGAGGCCTTTTGTTTTCCCATGTGAATCGGTTTATTTTTTCCTATTTCTGTGAAGAATGCCATTAGTATTTTATGTATATTTCATTGAATCACAACTTTAGATAACATAGTTATTTTCATATGAATTCTGCTGATCCAGGAACATGAACAGCCTTTTGATGTTGTAGTTTCTTCATTATAGGGTTCTTTCTATAACTTGTTTATATCTTTCTATATCTTAGTTTACTCCTATGTGTTTTTAAAGCTATTATGGAAGGAGTTGTATTCCTCTTTATTTCCTCAGAATGTTTGTTATTGGCATATAAGAAAGCTACAGGTTTTTAAGGTTGACTTTGTAATGCATTACTTTGCTAAGAGTGTTCATCAGTTATGAGTATTCTGATAGAATCTTTAGGATCTTTTAAGTGTAGGATCATATCTGCAAATGAGAATATTTTGACTTCTTTACATTTTTGTACCCCTTTGTTTCTTTCTAGTTCCTCATTTCCCTAGCTAAGATTTCAAGCACTATATTGAATATTATAGTGAATGCACCTGTCTCATTGCTTGTTCCAGAAGAATGTTTTGAGGGTTTCTTCATTTGATATAATGTTATATTTAGTTTTGTCATATACATATATATATATATACATATATATTGAAGTATATCTTTTCTATCCATAATTCTTTGGAGTTTTTATCATGAGGGATTATTGGACTTTGTGTCAACTTTTTCTCCACATACTGAGAAGGTCATAGGACTTCTGACGTTAAGTCAAATTACATACTGTGTTACATATATTAATTGTGTATGTTGCACAATACTATAATACTTACACCCCTGAATGAAGCCCTCTTAAATATGATGAATGAGTTTTTAACTGCTCTTGAGTTCAGTTTGCAAGTATTTTATTAATAACTTTTCTATCTATATTGATTATGGAGATTGTGCTATAATTTTATTTTTCATTGTGTCCTCATTAAATTTAAGTATCAGGATAACACTAGTTTCATAAAATCAGTTTGATATCATTTATTATCTACCTATTATATCTATTTTATGAAATCTTTTGACAAGCATCAGTATCAGTTTTTCTTTAAAGGTCTGGTATAGCTCACCTCTGCCTAGGCTTGCTCTTTATTTCTTCCTTTCTTCTTTTTTTGGGGGGAGGGGTTGTTTAAGTGCTTCAATATTATTGCTCATTATAGATTTGCCTACGTTTTGTAGCTTCTACATTTGGATTTTATATATCATGTGTGTCTAGAATTTGTCGATTTCTTTTCATATTTTCCAACTATTGGAAAAGATTTATAAAGTATGCCTTATTCATCCTTTTAATTTTATTGGTACTTGTTGAAATGTCTCCCTTTTCATCTACAATTTTATTAATTTTGGTCTTCCTTCTCTTTTGATTATTTTGGCTAAGTGTGTGTCAACCCTATTTCTCTTTTTAAAGAACAAACACTTTGTGGATTCTTTGTCATATTCTTTCTATCTTGAGCTAAGTTATTATTTCTTTCTGCTTATTGATGTGGGTTTTCTATTTCTCTTATCTTTCTAAGACATCAAGGTACACCCAGTTATGTATTTGAGATGTCTCTGATGTCTAAATGTAGGCATTAATACCTATAAAGCTCTAACTTAGAAGCACTTTCATTGTATCTCACAATTTTCTGGTACTTTTTGTTTTCACTTTCATTTGATTCTTGAATTTTTAAATTTTGCTTCATTACTTTTTTGATGAATATTCATCATCTAATCTCCATGAAGTTTGTGTATTTTCTGTAGTTTCTCTAGCTGCTGAGTTATTTTTTCTCCATTATTATCAGACAGAATATAAGAAGTTATGTTTCATGTTACTATATTTACTAAAATGTACTTTTGCCGTAAAATATATTCTATTTTGTAGAGAGTTCAAAAGCTGTTGGAAAAGTTGTGTTTCTGTTGCTGGCTGCAATATTCTGTAAATATCTGGGTAGAATCATTAAATTATCTTGATGGATCATTGTGTTAATAAATATTAGGTGATATCTTCGAATTTTTTAACTAATTTTGGCTTGAAGTCTACTCTTAGGCAACTCTCCTCCAGGCATGACATTGCTGTACTATTTTTAACTCAGAGCAGTTGAGCTTAAACTGAAGAGACACTAACAAAGTAAGACTTACTAAGATTTCTTTATGGGAAGTTCATTAAGCCCACAGCTAAGAGTCTAGCCATTCCATCCTCCTGCCCCAACCCTCCATGCAGTTCTGTCCCAACTGCACATAGTCTCAGAAGGTGTGACAGCACATAGGAGTTTGAAAGTTAACTGGATGGGGGACTTAGCCTCAATCTATAAAGCCTTGGAGAGGTCATCAGCCATGCTTCCATGATCTTACTTGATGATACAGCTATGTGGTAATCACCCACATGGCTGTGTAACCTACACCCATGCTCCTAATAGTAGCCTTGGTGAACTCCTTGTCTCACCCAGCTGGACTTGGCTTCAATCCTTTATTTACTTTATTGTTGTTGCCTGTAACACTAACTCTGCTTTGTCAAACATTAGTATAAATATATTTGCATGTTTTCAAGTTTTTTACATGTTATATCTTTTTCAGTCCTTTAACCCTAAAGCTTGTGCTTGTCTTTGCTACTAATATATGATGGTACAGACAATAAATAGATGGATCCTGGTATTTAATCCATCCTTCTGGACTACATTTTTTACTAAAGAATAGAGATAATTAACATTCAGAGTTATTATTGAAAAATATGAGTTCATTCTAATAATTCTGTCCTTTCAGTAGTGTCTGGGACTTTCCTAATTCTCATTGTGTACTTATTCTTCTATCACACTTTATTCTTTCTTGTGACATCATGGATGTGTTTTTCTTTCTCTTTGATATGTATGATTTCTTCAAATATCTTCTATAGTACTGGTTTAGTGGTCATGAATTCATAATATCAATGTATTTTATACACCACACATGAATTTAATTTATGATATTGTAATTCAGTTATCATTAGATTCTGTTTAATAATGAGCATAATAAAAATACTATAGGTTTCAAATATGTTCTACATTTTCATAGAGAACTTCAAATTTATTTTTAATATATTCCTTTTTATATAATATCCAAACTATTAGTAGGGTAATGATTTTGATGGTGGAACAATGAAGTTAAATGTAATAATATTTTCTGAGGGGATCATGATACAGAAAGTAGAAATCTTAAGTTAGTAAAAGGAAAAAATGAATCAAATATGACAGAAAAGCTAAGAAAGCTATTTGATGAATTAAAAACAAAAACAGCAAGGGGAGGAGGGGACAGAAGACAGAGGACACACTGTATGTGAAAATTCCATTCTGAAAACTTTTAATGCATATGCAAAATAAATTTTAAAATATTTTTTTATTTTATTTATTTTATTATGTGTATGAATGTACTGTCTGCATGTAGTTCTGTGCACCCATGTCGTGCAATGCCATGGAGTTCAGAAGAAGGTGTAGGATTCCCCTGGAACTGGAGTTCTCCTGGAATTGGAGTTACAGACGGTTCTCAGCCGCCATGTGAGTGCTGGGGATCGATCCCCGGTCCTCTGCAAGAGCAGTCGGTGCCCCTAACCATATTTTATTGTTTGGTTTACACTGCCGGGCATGAATTCTTTCCTATTGAGTAGGCTTTAAGCCCAATTAGACAGCTCTTTGTTGCCCCTAAGTGAAAAGTGTGACTATTTTTCCATTAGCACTATCTTGCCGGGCTGGTCATTATTGTTTTTCTCCCATGGAAGTTTGCATAGCACTGCCTCATACTACAAGAGATAGTCTTCGCAAAAAAAAAAATAAATAAAAAGATATAGTCTTCAAGGAGGAGGCTTCTAAGTGAGTTCCAGCATTATTCCTCCATACCTTGTGTCCAAACTCTGGAGTGTCATCAAAACTAAGGTCTTTCATTCAAGTTCTGGAAGGCAACAGAGGTCTGGGGCAATGGCAATAGCCTATATTGTTTGTGGGGTAGTCTCATACTATGTGGTGTAAAAACCCTTTGAAATATATATTTATATATAATATATATTATATAATATAGAAATACATATTTATATGACATATATAAATATATATATGACCATATGTATATGATATGGTCATAGATGCTACTCTTGTTTATATAAACCAATATCATTTCTACCTGCATTCTAAACACTTATCATTACACCTACAGATAAGTAACTCTCACTACTCATCAAAGAATCTGCTTTTTTCAACAGACAGAGACGATACCAGGAGCTACAACTGGTCAAAATACAGAGAATAAGTGACCATAGGGTTCCCACCCACAACTGGATCATCTAAAATGCAACCCATATACCTTAGGCTCAGAGAGCATATATGTAACAACAACAACAACAATAAAATAATAATAATAAAGATGAGGGAGAGGAAGGGATATATAAATAATGTAAATATACTCATTTATGAAAATCTCAAAATATTTAAATTAAAAAAAAAAACAATGTACTCTTCTATCTGTGGATATATCTCAGCATAATTCTTGTTTACAGAAGGCTCTGAGTTTGAGTTGCAGGCCTGTATAAAAATGAATTAAAATAATAAATACACTTTTTAAAAGATAGAAATACTTTTCAAACTAATGCATATTTATACAATGAGGTAAATCTCTAGTGAAGCTTTTTGAAGTTATGTGATTTATCATCTAACAGGATTTTGTAGTCAGTTGACACTGCTGTCTTCTAACAAATATTAAATGATATAGGGCACACACAACACACACACACATATATATAATATATATATAAGTATATTAATATATATATATATAATATGGAGTTGCCTTATAATGGGGGGACAATCATTCTCTCAGACACCATAGGCTATCAGACAAAAAACTCAGTGCTAGGTATGGGTTATTTCTTTTGCACTGTTGCTCAGTAAGTTCCCATAAATCCTTCAAGCCTGACAAGCTATTGTTGTGGCTCTTGCTTACTCTCCAGAACTTGATGGTAAGCTCATATTGCTGACTACTACATAAATGTGTCATATAGAACATAAAGAAATCAAACTGGTACTGACCTGGAACCTTCAGCCTTATTGACTAGCTTTCACAATGCCGGAAGCTTCTATTCATGCTACTAGGAGAGAAAAGGCTCATCGTGCTGCGAATCCTGTGAGCTACCACAAAGACTCGTCTGGAATGATATGCCCACTGGTTCAAAAGACACACATGTTATGGGAGTAACCAACCATTTTATGCTTAGCCCATTACATAAGACAGAACACATGCCTGGTAGTGTTAACTGGGGAAAAATAATCATGGCTGGCTAGGTCATAGGCTATAAGGGAGAACATGATGCTATCATTCTGCTCAATAGACATTGTAATAAGTTGTTCCCTAAGTTCTTGTGTTTATGCTTCTTTTTTACAGCATATGACAACACAGAGATTCACAGCTGGTCAATATGCAGAGAACAAGAAATTTCAGAGGGCTCAACTACAAATTGAACAACAATATCACATCCTTTCCCTGAAACATCTCAGTAATTATCCAGAAAGAAAGGGCAGAAAGACTATGAGAGCCATAGGTAGTGGACATCTTCAGGTTAGAAGGATTTGCCAAGCATGACAGGCCCATTACGCACATGAACTCATCATGGTGGCTGGGAAGTGTACTGGCTGGTCTTGCTGAGGACCCGGGTCTGATTCCTAGCACCACCATGGTAAGTAACATGGTCCATAAACCCTGTTTCAGGGAAACCCGTTTCTAATCTCCACTAGGACCTGACACTGTCTTCTGACCTCCACTGGCATTGAATGACACAGGGAAAATACACACATGCAGGTAATACACTCATAATTTTAAAAATTAAATAATAAGTAAATTAGTTTTAAAAAACGGAGCACATGATATTCGTTGGAAAATGGTGGGAGGGTTGGCAAAGCTATTGTACAAAAAGAATGGTGTTACCATTTTATCAAATCACATTATGTGTATATGTTAAACTCTCAAACAATGTTTAAAAAGAATACTAAAATCAATAAATGTGCCAGGCGTAGTGGCGCACACCTTTAATCCTAGCACTCGGGAGGCAGACGGAGGCAGATCTTTGTGAGTTCAAGGCCAGCCTGGTCTACAGAGGGAGTTCCAGGACAGCTGGAGCTATAGGGAGACCCTGTCTCAAAAAGACCAAAAAAAAAAAATCAATAAATGTGTACTAGAGCAATGGCAGACAGTTCTTGAGGAAAGAAACATAACAAGTCAATAAATAATTTTAAATCATGTTTAGCATCTTTATCTATCAGTAAAATGCAGAACCCTGTCAGAATGGCTATGATCAAGAAAACAGATGACAATGAATGCTTGCATGGATGTGGGGAAAGAAGAGCCCATCTACATTTTATTGAGAGTACAGACTAGTGTAGCCAGTATGGAAACCAGTATGGGGATTAGTCAAAAATAAAAAAAAAAAGAACTAATATGTGATCCAGTCACATCACTCCTGAAAAATGTAACCAAAGTATTCTATACCAATCCTCAAATGCCCATGCTGTTGTTGCCTATTCACAATAGCAGGGAAATTGAATCAGTCTAGATATTCATCAACAGATGAAGAGGTAATAAAACTGTGGCATATATAATAATTGAAGTTTATATTCAGCTATTAAAAATGAAATTACTCTTCTCTGACAATAGCGTGCATACTAACTTCAAGCACTATGAAAAGCTCACCCATTACACCAGCATAGTGGGGGAGCAGAGACAGGAGGGAACCTGGGCCTTGCTGGAGCTAGCCTAGTTCCAGGTTGAGTGATAAACTCTGCCTAGCACAAATAAGGCTGAGATATTGAGCAGGACCCAATATCCCCCTCAGGCCTATAGCCATGCATCCACACACATATGAGCCTACACTACACACTAAATATAAATAAATAAATGAATAAATAAATAAATAAATAAAATAAAGCCCTTTACAATACATATAAATGCAAAAAGCATGAAAATGGCTGCCCCTACTCTTTCCCAATTCTATTAATGAGACAAGTTACAATAGATATGTTATATGAATACATGAATACCCATTTTAACTGAAAATCTAGTGTCCAAGAAAACACTTGGAAGTTTATTTCTTAGAACCTTTGTAATTCCAGTTGTTAAAAAACATTTAAAATGTGTTCTGTTATAATATTTAGGAGACAGTTATATATAGTTTCAATATGGTGTACTTTTTATATGTATACACAAAACATTTCTTTTTGAATGGTATCTCAACAGAAATTGTTTATAATTAAAGAATGAGATATAAACACTTTTAAATTGCAAACATTTTTTCTTTGTATCCACTGGCAGTAAAGATTTATGTAGAACTATTAAAACAATCCAGTCTTCTCCAAATATATCCGCCCATTATGCTGAGGGAGGACAGCACCTTCTAGTGGAATCTATAAATAAATAAATGCATTTATCATGCGTGTAGCTAAGATAATGTAATATTTCAAAATGTCTTTTTCCTAGGTACCCCACTGATACGACGTTCCCTGCTGTTAAAAGTTATCATGCTTCCCACCTCTTTTCATAAGTTGTCAGTGAGACTTGGCATGAAGGTGACAACTTAAGCTAAAAAAATCTGTCAAAACAAAGAATAGCTAATAGGCATCTGTAAAGATGATGTGAAAATGGAGCAAGTGCCAAACAGAATGAAATGTATGCAATATAGATGCTTGTTCAGAAAATAAGTACCTCTGTGTTTATTGAACTGAATGTGTATTTCTCTGAAACCATTTATTTTCTGGAGATGGTATAAGATTCTTTGAATCTATATGTAAATAAAAGTCCCTGTCTTCAAGGACATAAAGGTAGGCATGGCTAAATTTATGCTTCTGTGTCCTAGGAACTCCTCCAAATGCCTTCATATTTAAGACTATCCATTTATTCATGGGGGTATGCTCAAAGATCATCAGTGTTTGTCCAGAACTGTAGATCATATGGACCTCTAGGCCTACTATGGGCTTGTTTTGTGTTGATCTTATGTGAATTAAAAACAGAAATCCATAATCATCCAATAGAACAACTGTCACAGGATACTGCAATACAAGTTGTATAAATGTGTTGTCTCTCTTTTAAAATATCCTATTATACTAAATTCTCTTCTAGTGGTGGGGTAAGATGATACACTGCCTACATGATGAAATGAGGTAGCATGAGTCACATGAGCATTGCGATGTGGACTTAGTGTGTTATGTAAATGAGACCTGAATGCAAGCACTGTGATACCTCTGATACCTCAACAATCACTCTCATAACCAAGAAGGCAGCCAACAAATGAGCAACATATGCCATTTAGATTCTGGACAACGGGAAAAAAACATGCTGTGTGGGATGGATATTTCACCACACTACTCATAACAAGTCATAATCTAAAACTGATGAATTGTAACTGGTCATTTAATAGTTTTATATTGTAGGATTATTGGCCACAGATAACTGAAATAATGGGATACCAAATCACAGATATAAGGAAAACACTGCTTTAACGATTAGCATTGTAGTCAGTCATCAGAATAATATCATTTGATGGGAGAAAAATATATAGTTTACAGATGAGGAAACTGAAGTAACAAAAGTAAAAGAATGTGTATGTTCGTGCAAGCTGATGGTCAGACAATTCCAAGCAGATGATTAGAATCTCCACTAGGCCATTCTCCTGTAAGTGTGCCACTCCAGGGTGGTGATATAACTAACCATAGTAAGAAGGAGCACTAGTGGCTGTGGCTCATATAAGGCGAACATGGAGGAAGATGCAACAAGAAGATATCCTCATGAATGGTGATATTTCAGCAAAACTTTTAACAATCTGAGCCTTCATTCACCTGGTAAAATAGGAAAGCACACACAGGAGAGATCTACAGTGTTGGGCAAACCAAAACTTGCCCCGAATTAAAGTATTAGAGTTTTCTTTCATTGTAAGAAGGAAGTAAGATACATTCAATGTCACCGTTGTCTATTCTACATGGAGCTGAAAGATAAACAATATCACATTCAGTATTACACATGCTGCTTTCAGTCAGGAAGAAGAAAAATCAAGATGAGCAAGTTTATTAATGAGCTGAATTAAAATTATTCTGTTATACTCATTGACAGTGTCTTGTCTTCTGCAGTTCAGTACTAAACTTCTCCATATGTATCCAGTCCTCAGGCTAGTGCTTGCCTGAACCAAACTTTACATATATTTTCCACCAAGAATCAAATCTGAAAACTAATATGGCAGAGATTTACCTGGTTATCTCTGATGCATCTTTTTAAAATCAACCCTTCAATGCTCAATTAAAAGAAAATTTACATATGAATATGATAATATATAATGAATATCATCAGGCAGTATGGAATCTAAGAAACAGTGCATTTTCCCTAAGTGCCTGGGCATAATGGCATAATGAATTCCTAGAATGAGCTGACATCTAATAAAAATTTAAGTGCTCAAATCTTATCCGGTAACTTATTTCTAGATAGAAAACATGGAGAATCTGTGTGCAACTGTATCATAACATCGAGGTAAAATTATATAAAGACCAGGCATTACAAATGTTAATGAACAAATCTGGTATGCCTTTGGATGAAATATAAAGATTAAAAATTATTTTTTTTCACCTTATACAAAACAGTTTTTTTTTTGAGTTAACCTATAGTTTATTTTCTTTTTTTATTAACATTTTTTATTGATGCTTTGTGCATTTCATACATCATTTTCGAATTCAGTTCAGGCATATCTCCCCTTCCCTTCCCCCCCACCCCCACCCCAACCGAGATCATGCATTCTGCCATGACTGTCCTGCATATCTCTCTCAGTTTTTTTTTTCCATTTTTTAGCTATAAGTGATAATCCATGAGTACAAGCATCCTTCATGTATAACCAATTTGCAGGCTGTTGTGCCCAAACACCCACAGCCCCACCTTCCAGCGGGGGGTGAGGGGTTGTATGTTCAATCAGGTTAATCAAATGAGGGTCCAGACTACATTGCTGTAGTTTCACCCTTCACCCCAATCGCAGCCCTTACATTCTACCACGCCCCCTCTTCCGCAGATTATTCCCTGGGCTTAGAAAAGGGGCACAAGTGGATGAGAAGCAGAACAGTCCACTCTCTCTGGAGCTGTTGTCTTGGATTCTGGTCAATTCTGGCTGTTTCCTTTCATGGGCTGACAGTCTGTCCAGGAATAACCTTTCGATCCTACTAATGAAGCACAAGCAATTAGATATATAGGTATTTAAGCAGCATTAATAGTTATGGTAGGTTACTTTGTTATAGACATATATGTTTAGATGAGATGTTGATCCACGAACTACATTTTTTCCTGTTAAATATGAC
Organism: Rhizomys pruinosus; assembly: GCA_009823505.1. Classification (NCBI taxonomy): domain Eukaryota; kingdom Metazoa; phylum Chordata; class Mammalia; order Rodentia; family Spalacidae; genus Rhizomys; species Rhizomys pruinosus. The sequence goes on from VZQC01011101.1 coordinate 215,724, forward strand.
GGGGTCTTACTGTGGCTTATGATATCTCCTAACCTGTAGAGAATGTAAGCTTGTGGCATCAGCCATGGGTCATTCCTCCAAGGAGAGAGCCAATAGCCAATTAGATTTGGGATATACAGGCATATGGCTGCCTCTGCTGCACATTATTTCCAGGCAGGTGAGGTGTAGCTGGTGCTGACGGTGGAGTCTTGCTTGACTCAAGGAGACCCGTATTTGCTTTATTGGTTTAGTGGCCCTTGGTAACACTCTCTGGTATTCCAGAGGCCATCTGTACACTTGCATGTGTGGTCTCAATGCATCTTTCCCATGTTAACGTCAGGTCTTCAGCAGCAGGGCCTTATCGCCTCTCTTCTTGCAGGTATCCCAGTTTAGAGGCAAGGAGCCTTTACCTTTTGTGGGGCCTTAGATCCCCTGGCCAACATCTCCCTGGTGGAATAATCCATTACTGATGTCAGAGCTCCTGTATTGATATATTTTGCTTAAGCACATAGTTTAAGGACTTTAGTATTATATTTGGTTCTGAACAGAGAGTAATCCTTTTCACAGTTCTATGTCTATTAGTCAATTAAAGAAGGCAGTTTTACCAGTTTTATAAGAGAATTGGGAAGGGGGAGGGGTGGGTGAGGGACACGGGTGTATATTCAATTAATGCATATTTAATTGACGTGAGTTCAACAAGTGCCCAGTTTTGCCTAGACACTGTCTACAGGACACAAGATTAAAAATTCTATATGCATCAAAACAAACATAAAACTAAGTTATATGAGCTACAGCATTGAGTAAAAATATTGCTTTCAACCTTAGGGCATTTTTATGAACTAAAAAGTAATGTGTTGTTTATGAACACATATACACTACACTTATGCTTATGGTTTCTTGAAAGACAAAAAGATAAAAATAACATGATGTAACTTCCAAGTACTTTGGCTTCTAGGAAATGAAAGAGGACATTTGGGCTAGAAGAGGAAGAAGGAAAAGTCAAAATGTCACTGATAAGGTTTCATTTCCTATAGGCTTAAGTACACTGGAATCATAGTTAACATTGATAAATTCTATAAAACCACGAAAAAGCAGGCATTGGAATTTTGTCTTATAAAATGGTCTTCATTCTCAGAGTTAAGGACAGAAGGGCAGCCCAGTTTGTTGGTGAAGTAGGAGGCACTGGACACAGGGCTTGTGTTGCTGATGTCAGCAATTAGTTCTCCATTTTTAATTTTTATTGAATTATTGTGATATTCAAACAATATGGTTTGATGGTTTTAAGATCCTAGCCTTTATTCACACCTCCCCTTGTTGACCCTGCCCATTTAGTATACTCTATTATATGTATATTAAAGCTTATAGGGTCTAATTTGTATCCCCGAATGTCCATCAGTACGGGTCCATCCACTGGAGCTGGGTTAACCTACCAAGAGTTCCATCCTTGAAAGAGACTAACTCTCCTCCTCCCAACAGCCATCTATTGCCAATACTTCCTTAGGAAAGGTTGGGGTTTCTTACACACCTCCCCGTGTCTATGGTGGGAAGTTTCCTGGTTTAAAGTTGCATGGGACTTAGACATGTTGCTACCATTGCTGTGTGTTCATATGAGTAAGTGCCTGTATTAGTCAGTTTTCTGTTGCTGTGATAAAACACCAGACCAAGGAACTTATAAAAGGAAGAGTTTATTTGAGCTTACGATTGGCGGTTCCAGGGAATTAGTCCATTGTGGCGGGAGGCGTGGTGGCCGGATCCAGACCAGCAAACAGAGGGTCACATCTCGCAAAGAGCACAGGAAGCAGAGAGGAAGCAACTGTAGACCAGGCTTGTTAAGCTCACTAAGCCCGCCCCCAGTGACACACTTCCCCCAGCATGGCCACACCTTCTAAGACCTCCAGAAACAGCACCACCAACTGGAGACAAATGTCTGAATACCTAGAGCCTATGGGGGACAC
>VZQC01011101.1:219002-240587 GCA_009823505.1 Rhizomys pruinosus
TCCACCTGTGCCCCTTTTCTAAGCCTAGGGAACAACCTGCGGAAGAGGGGGCGTGGTAGAATGTAAGGGCTGCGATTGGGGTGAATGGTGAAACTACAGCAATGTAGTCTGGACACTCATTTGATCAACTTGATTGAACAAACAACCTGTCACCCCCCACTGGATGGTGGGGCTGTAGGTGTTTGGTCACAACAGCCTGCAGATAGGTTTTGCATGAAGGATGCTTGTACTCATGGATTATCACTTATAGCTAAAAATGAAAAAAAAAACTGAGAGAAAGATGCAGGACAGTTATGGCGGAATGCATGATCTGGGATGGGGTGGGGGGGGAGGGAAAGGGAAATAAGCCTGAACTGAATTGGAAAAAATGTATGAAATGCACAAAGCATCAATAAAAATTAAATTAAAAAAAAAAGATAAAACTGAGAAATACTTTTTAAAATGTATTTTTCAGTTTTATCTTTATAACATTTTTGGTCATCAGGGAAATGCAGATTGAAAACACATTGAGATTTCATCGTATCCCAAGAAGGGGTTCCTCTTTCTTCTCATCCTGGCCCCATGACAAATGCTGGCAAGGATGAGAAGAGAGGGGAACCCTTACCATTGCTTATGGGAGTACAAACTGGTGCAGCCACAATGGAAACAGTGTAGAGATTCCTCAAAAAGTTAGAAACTAAGCTACCAAACGTTCTAGCCATATCACTCTTGGGAATACACCCAAATGGCTCTATGCCCTCTATGAGCAGAAATACCTGCTCATCCATGTTTACTGCTGTCTTTTTCATAATAGCCAGGAATTAGAAACAACCTGGATTTCCATCCCAAATAATGAAGATGTGGTATTTATCTTGTTTTTACTCACATCCATTTGGCTTCTGTTTGTCATAATTCTGTAACATCTGCTTCAATGTCCTTTTGGTATGATTTCAAAACACTTTCATGTGGTAAAAATAAGCAGTTTATTATTCTTCATATTTCATAAAATCACCAATATGAATGAAATTTAGTTACTTTTCAAGAGCAAAGCTAATTTTGTAGTAGTCAAAGTTATGGATTAAAATTAAGACTAGTCAACTTACCACTTCATTATAATGAGTCTGTTGGAAAAGAGCCATGAATAATTTCAGAGATTTGTGGCACTAACAGTACAGGTTTTGATTATTGCACCCTCCTTGTTATCACTCATTTTCTTGAACATGTGGATGAAGCGAATGTTACTGTTCTCCATTTCAGAATGCAATCAACCCTGCTGGTGACATGCAGAGACAATGCACAGAAATGTAAGCAGTCTGTCATGACCACTTCTTGCCAGGTTTCTCCTGTCAGTAGTTTATAGATGGGAATGTAGTGTGAGCATAGAATGAGACAGTATGTTGGTTTGTGGCTTGAAATGGATAGCCAAAGCAAATTTAAAAATGAAAATTGTGGAAGAGACAAGCGATCTCAAATAAAAGCCAAGTGGAACCCTCTTTTGCCATTCATACAGATTGAATGCCTGCAGTGAAGGATTTGTTTGGGGATGGGTATTTTGGTTTTTGCCCTGTTTAATTCCCCCGGCTTAAAAAAATAATTGATGCAATTCACATTCTTTTTCTTCCTGCCTGATTTGTGCTCTGTGTACAATTAAGTATTAAAAAACGGGTTTTCTACTGGGTAAAATTCAACACCACATGTACTGATTTTCTTTGAAATTACTGTAATTGTCTAAGCCATTTTACATTTTTATAGCACCATAATGTCCATTTTAAATGACCAAAAGAGAGTAAGCATCCTAGGCGAATATAATTATAAAGGTTTATGCTGGTAATACCATAAACTTTTCCTTTAGGTAAATCTGTAAAATTGCATATATATATATATATATATATATATATATATATATATATATTTTACAGGCAACCTAAATGTTCTAGCAATGATATTAATTTCCCTGGGACATTCAACCTATTTGACTAGAATTTTATGGTTGACCATATTGCTAAATTTTCAGTAGTAGGAGTCTTTTACTGTGTCTCCCAAATTCACTATATAAGTGGTTCATTACCACCTATTTTGTTAGTTTATGTGTGCATGCCCTGCAGAGATAGTCTGAGAAAAAGATAGATAAATTAAAGCAATAGAGATTTACAGTTCATATACCTTAATTACTTGAATTGTAAGTTACAGCTGCCCATACAAATTTATAAAATAGATAGTACCAATACCGTAAAGGAACTTCAAATGAATGTCAAGAGGAATTCTAAGTTTTATTTTCACTAATTTCAATATGACCATGTCTCTGTTGATTTCCCACATGTAAAGCTGCATAAAAAGCCACCTGCATCTCCCTGGCTATTGCCTGGACAAAGGCCATGATTGTAAAGGTTCAGACAGGACTGGCATGTGGTCAGGATGCCTGTGTGCCACAATGTGTTCCAGACTCATCTGACAGCAAAGAATGCACATGAAACTGCTTGATGATCTTTGAAGAGACTACAATCATCTTGGAATATAGTCTTCATTTCTTCTCTAACCAGGAATAAATTCCATCCCAGTACATATCCAAAGATATGTCTTCATCTGTATCTCATTTTACTCTTTGAGGTCTAACTACACTATCAACTACAATAGTTTCATTAGGAAACCAAGCAATTCTGCTTCTTGTAGCATTTATTCCGTAAATGATCACTATTTTGATTTTCTTTATTGGACCAGTAGAAGTACATACAATCTGCACAGAAGGTACTCTTTAGTAACCCCTTTCATATCTGTTTAAGGACTTGGGAGAATCTGATCTCCCCTATATAACCTGATGGAAAGACTCCTATTACCACCATTCTTGAATCCTCAAATTGGGATTCCCCATTCAATGCTCAGCCACATCATAAATATTCAAAATTGTCTTTTATCATTTTTAAATTATTTTGCAAAATGATCACAGGAGTCTCCCTCCAACAGGCTTTGTCTTGAACTAAATTCATATTTTGAAGTTAAAAGGAAATAAAATTGTATTACATTGTGTGTTTTTCCTTTTTATTTTATCACTAAATTTATCTTGCTTTATCCATCCAGCCAGACACTAACACATTTTTGTTTCAAAAGGCTTCATAATAAAAATCTAGAACAACATCCGGATTCCTAATGAGGTTAAGATTTGAAAGTAATGTAGCTTTGGGGGATGCTTCTGTCTTCCTTTTTAAAATGGAACATTATCTGACAAGAGAAAAGAGCTTCCTTGAAAAGGTACGCATCAAAGCTTTGCTGGCAAAACCTTTCCCCTGCTGTGTCTTTATTGATCCTTCCAAGCTTCACATCTTTGTTGGATATATTTGTAGGTATTAATGAGAAAGAACATGCAGCCCCAAAGAATTATACCTTTTTACAAAGTCTTGAGCTAATCAATTCACGGGCCTGAGGAGAGCTACATTTCCCAAATGGCTTTATATGAACTGACATTTTACAACTAATATCAAGATATGTGCACACACAAAGTTTAAAATACATTTAAGAATATGCCAATAAGTGAAATACACTATGATTAAATTAAAACTTGAAATAAATATCTCTTCAGTACAGAAAATAGGTGAGATGAAATCTAAGAGGCTTAATGGAGAAAAAATATATATACATATATAATACTAGGTGGCGATAACATATGTTACTTGTGACAGTAATAATAATCATCTAAAGACACAGCTTTTTAACCTTCCAATATGGACTGAGAACTCATGGCTCTCCAAGAAACTTATAAACCTTCAGTGCCAGATAGGGACTACTGAGATACCCAGCTTGTGGACTAAACAGCTAACTCGTCAGCCTTGTCAGAATATAGACTGCCGTTGTTGGACTACCTGGGCTGTATCATGGAGGCCAGTGCAGGGGGATCAAGGCATGACAGGATGCATGCTTACTGAACATCATTTGGGGGACCATGGGAGGAAAAGACCCCAATGTGGGGCAAAAGTGCAGGATTGATAGTTGTTTGGGATTGCTAAGGAGGAAACTTTGAGCACTTCCTTAAGGAAAACATGACATTTTTTAGGGAAAAAAATCCCCCAATTCAAGTGATATGTATAATATTATTCTTTTATATATATATTATTATATTATATTATTATATTATAGTCGAGCAATACAAGTTGGAGTGAGAACAGCAACAAAAAAAAAACAGGACTAAAAAAACACTCTGGAAAGATGACTCGAGAAAAAAGGAAAAAGAGATTACAGGACATGTATGGCAAAGTACAGGGACTCTGGTGGGGTGGGAGGCATGGAAAGGGAAGATATTCTAGATTTGATTGAGAAATGATGTATGACCTACAGAAAAAGTTTAATAACAATAAAAAATTTATATAAAAAGAGTACAGGTCATTTATCAATTAATACAAAATTTCAAATTAGGAAACTAAAATTTACATATTGTTTTTCTGTTTTCACACGGAATTTCATAGAAAATTGTGGGGATATGGCTCAATGCTTATGGCCAATGGCTGCTCCTCCAGACAATCTTGGTTGAATTCCCAGTACTCACATGGCAGCTAACAACCATCCATAACTCCAGTTCCAGCAGATACAGCACCTACATTGGCATTGCACAACTCAGATCCACTTACATTAGTGCAGGCAATACACTCACACACATAAACTATGTGGTGTAAGGAAAAATTGACTTGGTATCTACAGAGAAGATTACAGAAAACAGGTAATCTCAGGAAAAAAAAATATCATGAAGAACTTTCAAGCTGAAACATGGTCTTTGCTACTTTTCTGTTGTTTTAATAAAAATCTCCTGACAAGAGCAACTTAAGGAAAAACGAGTTCATGTTGGCTCACAGGTTCAAGCACAATATGGCAGGAATCCAGGGTGGAAGGAGCTCGAGGAGGCTGCTGGGAACCCGGAATCTACAGTTGGGAAGCAGAAAAAGCAAATGCAGGTGCTCACTCACCATGGGCAGCTCCCACATCGATTTACCTAATCAAGGAAATCTCTCACAGGGATGCCCAGAAGCATCCTTACCTAGCTAAACTCTAGAAGTAGACTAGAAATAAAATGCATATATAGTGTGTCCATAGAAAAAAAGTTGAAAATTATACTTTTCTAATAAACAATGTATTGCAGTAAAGAACAACCCCTTTCAAAAATGAAAATAAAATAGTATCTCTCCATACATTATCATAACTCTTTTCTTTACAGGTTATTACAAGGATATCTTCAATGGGTTATCCATTTATATATCAAAATAAATGTAAAATAATAAAATTTTACTTTGTATGCATATGATACTTACGAATTCCTGAATGGTATGGAGAAGAAGTGAAGAATTTCATTTAATAACAACTTTTTTTAGAGTATCATTTTCTTTTAGTTTTATTTATTTTCATATGTGTATGAATGTACTGTCTGCATGTAGGTTTGTGCTCCTGTGTCATGCAATGTGCAATGTCCCAGAGTTCAGAAGAGGGTGTCCGGATTCCCCTGGAACTGGAGCTAAAGACGGTTTTCAGCCACCATGTGGGTGCTGGGGAAGAACCAGGTCCTCTGCAAGAGCAGTTGGCGCTCTTAACCGCTAGGCCATCTCTCCAGCCCCTTAATAACAACTTTTAAGCTTCCTTGTACAAATTGATTTTTAAATGTCTACAAAACAAATGAGAAATTTAACAGATACAATCCACTTTTAACTCTAACAGGAAGAAAATAAAATGGATTATACAAAAAAAATCTATTAAGTTCTATGTAACAGTAAAGAAAGACAGTAAGACCCTGTCATATTTTACAGGAAGAAAACATAATCCATGTATTAACATACCATCCAAACATCTGTGTCTATACCAAAGTAACCTACCATAACAATTAGTACTGTTTAATACCTATATATCTAATTGCTTGTGTTTCATTAGTAGGATTGAAATAAACTTATTGTTTATTTAAAAAAAAATTCATGCTTGGTTCACAACATCCAAGTGGAAGAGATCACTGATTAACTGTAATTCCAGTCCCAGAGCTGGTATTCCTTTCTTGCCTACATTGCCATCTGTATACAGACAGTAAGCAAGCACATACTCTTACACATACAAAAAATAAATTTAAACACTGAATAAAATGTAAATAATTAATGGTACACATGAAATATGTTTTTTTATAAATTTTTTAGTTTATTTTTTATGTGTATGAATGTACTGTCTGCATGTAGGTTTGTGCACCCATGTCGTGCAATGCCACGGAGGTCAGAAGAGGGTGTTGAATTCCCCTGGAACTGGAGTTAAAGACGGTTCTCTGCTGCCATGTGGGTGCTGGGGATTGAACCGGGTCCTCTGCAAGAGCAGTCGGTGCTCTTAACTGCTAGGCCATCTCTCCAGCCCCAGAAATATGTTTTTATATAGCAAGTGAAGTGCTTATAAAATTACCGGACAACAAAATTACCACAAGCTGTGACTGGAGAAATTGCTCAGTGTTTAAGAGCACAGGCTGCTCTTACAGAAGACTCAAGTTTGGTTCCCAGCATCCACATGGTGGCTAACAATCATCAATAACTACAGTTCCAGGGGATCCAACAACTTCTTCTGTCATCTACAGGCATTTCATACACATATGTGGGCAAAATATTTATATACACATAAAATAAAAATAATTTTTAAAAATTTACAGAATCCACCCCCACTGAGACTATGGATACATAGCTGCCTGAAAATTGCCTAGAGTCATGCATACCATGCAGTGATTCCAGCACCACTACCTGAGGATCAGTCATAGAACCCTGTGATCCTTCCACAGACCTTTGAGGACCTTCAAGGAGAAGCCACTCTATGGAAGATTTGGTCCTGTGCTTAGAAATTTCAGCTCTCTCTAGCTGAGCTAGAACAATCTTCTGATAGCCTATTTTTACCTCAACACTATGTGGTCCCAAGATTGAACCCTGAGTGCCATTCAGTTGATACAAACCTGACAAATTGATGCGACAGAAAAGAGAGATGCAAATGCTCTTTAAACAAAAATTGGACAGATATCCATACCAAAAAATACTACAAACAACCTAACTTCAGAGGCCTAGATGCCACCTCAAAAACACATGGAAATCTAAGATAATATATCTTGTCTAATAATAGTGTCATTGGAGTAATATTCCCTAAGGAACTTAAGTGATACAAGAAAATTATTTAAAAAAAGGAAAATTATTTCAAATCAGCCATTATAGGGATGTTCAAGGAACTCAAAGGAGATATGAATGACTGCTATACATAACCTATCAGGGGGCTTATCCCTGGGAAAATTGAGTCTGTATCGATCAGCAGTCATTGGCTGCCTCTGGTTCTCTTTTGAAGGTAAATTTTCTTCATTCACATGGGTCTACCTACTGATACTGTTATTATTCAGGTCTAATTCAGGCAACCACTGAGAATTAAAATTTATTAAAAATTTGTTGTATCAGACATTGTTGTATTAGGCTTAAAAACTGGGATTTGGACCATTGATTGTTTTTCTCCATTAGAAGCTTACCACAGTATCCTCCAGAGCTATGAGAGCTAGTCTTCTGGAGGAGACTTCCAGGTCAGTTCCGGCTCCATTGCTCCAAGTCCTGTGTCTGAAGTAAAGTTTTGAACATTGGAGGTGTCTAGTACAAGTATGAGAACCATGTCTGTGCTCTGTGCCTAGATAACCAAGCTGTGACCTTATAGACAACCAAGCTGTGACCTTATAGACATATGCAGACTGGAAGGAACATTTAACAACAGCAATCCTCTTTCAAAAACTCTAATAGTCCTTCTGATAGACCCAGATTCTTATCTCTCCAGACACAATAAGATACATCCTTAAGAAGCATGTTCAAAAAAATCTTTAAAATGATTCCATTAGGTTTAGGAATATGGCTCACTGGGTAATAGCTCTTGCTGTAAAAGAATTACTACCTGAGTTCCAGTCCCCAGTACTCATGAAAAAAGCTTGACATCTTCAGATTGCTTCACCTCCCAAGCTTTCATTCTCTCTGTCAGTTTGGTCCCCTCAGCTCTGAACATCTTCAGGTTTGTCAGGAGCCTTCTTGAAGCCTGATGCACAACAAAATATTCCGAATGAGATGCAACCCAATGAGGGGCAACAATACCACCACCTTCCTCATTCCCACTTCCACAGTGCTTCATACAGCCAATAGCTAACTTTTCTGATTTTGAGTTCCTGTGTTTCATGTCAATAAACTTAATTTTCTATTCACATATCAGTCATTCTTTGGCACAGATTTAAAACTTACAGAGGAAAGGCATTTATGTGCCTTAAACCTTCAAATACAAAAACAAATGTTTCACCCATGCCATCTGGTTAGACTTAATTTTCCATAACTAACCTACACCATCTCCAAAATAGTTCTTCATCTGTCAGTACTCATAAAATCTCCTCAGTGTAGAATGAAAAAGAACTCTACAGTTTATCAAATGTGCAATGCAAACAACTTTTGCAGCAGAGGCAACTGGCACTGAAATTGGCACTGAGGTGCCTGGAATCTAACTTCTTGGTTTTCTGCCTAATAGAGTCAATATATCATGATCAGCATCTTCAAAAGTGAGTTGTAAACATCAAACTATTTTCCTATAAATTAGGAAAAACTCAAAATTATGAGCCAGATATTCATTGGAAATCATGTTTATTTTACTATTCTTGTACTAATCCAGAAAGTTGTTTGAATAGTATAAAATGAAGTCTTTTTTGTTAACCAGAAGAAAAAATGACTGACAAGAACAGAACTTTGGAGTCTGGGAGGCAGAGCAAGAGAGAAGCTGAAGTAAGATCCTCCAGTGACCATCTCTCCAGAGACACATCAGTTTGAATAGGTATTCACACAACAAACTGCCTTTACAAGAGCTCAGGGAACCAGATGAGACATCATTCTGCCTGATTTTCTGTATAAAGACTGAGTTCTAAAATTTCCAACAATCTAACAGAGACCTGCACACTGATAGGAGATGTTTGAGTTGACCTACATGATAATAAGATACCTTATTATTAATCTCTCATTCCATAATTAAAAGTAAAAGTAAAGGTCCCAGGTCAGTTACTGTTCCTTTAATCTAAGTCCCATCCCTGAATCATGCCCTGTTATTAACAGTAGGGTCTTATTTTCTATTTTTGATAGATAGTCAAGAGACTTGGAGATAGCTTGCTTTGTTTAGAGAGCTTCACCCGGATTCCTCTCATCATCATTCATAATGCTAGACAATGTGCACCCTGCCAAGGGAGAAAATCAATCAGTGGTACAACCCAGCTCCAAAACCTAGCAACCATGATGAGCTGCCCAGAAAACTACCTCTATTGGTACAGTAGAGGCAATATTGTCTGGGGGATGGGAAAAAACTAGCTAATTGGACTTGGAACCTTCTCAATGGGAGTGAACTCATGAGAGCCACTGTAAACTCAGCCAAATGCAAAGGGCTAGAGAAAACATTTAGCCTAGAGAAAAAGCTATTAGGATCATATCTCTTAAACAAATGAAATTTCTTGCCATACACTGACTATAGAATCTTTTTTTTCCAGTTATTTTCCTTTATATTAATTAACAACTGGTTAGAAATACAAATAGAAAAAACTTATTTTAAAAAATTAAAACATCTATAAGTGAATTTAGCAAGACATAAGACAGAGGCAAATATAAATACATATATGATAAAACTGAATAAGTAAATGACTATATTATTTTTAGTATAAGAAAACTTAAAACATAAAAATCCTTTCCAAATATGTTTTTTATATAATTCCATTCAGAATTTCAATTTGGAGTGTGAAAGTATTACAAGATCAAATCAATACCATTTGCAAGTCCATAAATATATGAATGCAAGAAAATTGCCAAAGTTATAATAATAATGTGGAGACACATGAAAGCAAGTATCAGAGCAAACTGTCATGGAACAGGGTAGAATGCATAAAAAATGGGAGGTTGTAGTATGTTTTAGCATACTTAATGTATGCTAAAATTGGCAGACCTTCCCAATAAGGAAAAGATAGATTCTAAAATAATGTTGGGGTAATTATTTGTTCATCATGAGATAAGCGTGTTGGATTAAATTCCATTTGGAGTAAATACCTAAAGTTAGAAATGTAAATATAAAGTTATTAGAAGAAAATACAGGTAATAACATCAGGTTACAGATTTCTCTTCCCTAATTCATAAAGGTAAAATTGCAAGACAATAAATCCACAAATTTGAGATATTTGTCTCCTTAAAATGTTAAAGACCTGTATAAAAAGACATCCTAGAAAAACCAAAAAGACTAATACCTTATAACCTATATACAGGAGTTAATGTAAAATAGAGCAGAAAAGCCAGGGGTGGTTACACGCACCTTTAGCTCCAGCACTTAGAAGGCAGGGGCAGGCAGATATCTGTGAGTTCAGGCCATCCTTTTCTATATAGCAAGTTTCAGGCCAGCTGGGGTTGCAGGGAAACACTGTCTCAAAAAGAACCCCCAAAAAAGATAGAGTAGGAAAATATTATAAATTGATCATTAAAAAATGATAAATAGCCCAGTATGAAAACAGGCAAAGTGCATGCACTGAACATGTAAATTACCAGTAAACCCATACAAAAGAGCATGAATGTGAATTAATAGTGGAAGAATGTGAAGAAAAACAACTGAAGTGCCTTGATCTGCTCGGCCAAGAATCTTATATTTAAACACAAGCATATCAAATGCCACTGATCAAAAAACCTACTCTTTGCAACAGGCCACTGTAGTATCCCACAACTGGTCAGACACAGAACATTATCTGAAAAATTCCCATTCCTAGGAGACACATCTACAATTGAACGTCTACATGCACAGAAAGCAAATGAGCTCACAGCTTAATTCTCACTACGAAAGCTTCCTTACACAATGGAGATCAACTCAAATATAAAGGCACAACTAGTCAAGCTTCAAAGAATAGGAGCCTTCAGAGTGTGTATCCCTGGATGGGGCCCCTATATTAAACGTCACACACCCATGACTTAGGGATTATTGCAGTAGAGGAGGCAAAAAGATTGTAAGAGCCAGGGCTAGTGCAGGAACATAAAGAAGCAGTGACTTACAATTGACTTTAAGCTTTCACGTGTAAACTTGTGGCAATATCTGCATCAGGCATGGGACCCATGCCAAGTGGGACAAGGTCTCAAAGTTAAGCAAGAGGAATGGGTGGGGGATTGGCCCTGGACTGAGAACCACAAGAGACTGAGTACTGGGTGAGGAAGAGTATGCCTTACCTATAGCATTTCTACATATGCTGACTACACTCCAGTAGATCAGTTTGTACACAAGTATGTCTGGTTTGGAGGCTTGACTAGATAGGGCTTAGCTTGGATGTTGTAATGTGTGAGTTCTGATGGGGATTTGGGGGATGGGGGAATTGGGTTTCATTGGGAACCATTGTATGAGTTGTGTAAATGGTCAATGAAAAGTAAAAATAAAATTCTCAAGGGAGAAAAAAAATAACCAATATGTAAGAATGCCCCAACTTATCAGACAGATTTTTCAGTACAAACATTACTAGCCAGGAGATATTGGCATGAAACTTTCACAATACTGAAGGAAATATAAAGTGCTGAGAATGCGGTATCAAAAAAAGGAGATAAGAAAATATTCTCTACTCAGCCATTCCTATAGAAGATAAGAAAGACACTCTTGACACTGAAGGAAAGAGATGTTGTTGGCTAAGACACCAAGAAGTATAAATCCCACCGATAAGAGTAAAAGAGATGTGTGTATACACAGGTCCTCTGCCTGCTGAGGACCCATCAACTTCAAAGAAATATTGTAATATAAAAAAGAAATATTGTAATATGAAAAACAAAGCCATTTTGAAGAAATTCTGAAACAAAAAGTTCAACTGTATGGATAATTTAACAATCATCTATTAGTATAAACATGGTATATAAACTCATCATGTAATTTAATATGAAGACAGACAACTGAAACATGGTAAGAGAAAGATGGTAAGAGGTAAAATGCATTATTAAAAATTAAAATTGATCCCCTTGGAGAAATAACCCATGGCTGATGCCACAAGCTTACATCCTCTACAGGTTAGGAGATGTTATAAGCCACAGTAAGACCCTGTCATATTTAACAGGGGGGAAAATTGTAATTCATGGATTAACATATCCAAACATGTGTCTATGCTAAAGTAACCTACCATAACTATTAGTGCTGCTTAAATACCTATATATCTAATTACTTGTTCTTCATTAGTAGGATCGAAAGGTTATTCCTGGACAAACTGTCAGCCCATGAAAGGAAACAGCCAGAATTGACCAGAGTCCAAGTCAACAGCTCCAGAGAGAGTGGACTGTTTTACCTCTCATCCACCTGTGCCCCTTTTCTAAGCCTAGGGAACAACCTGCGGAAGAGGGGGAGTGGTAGAATGTAAGGGCTGCGATTGGGGTGAATGGTGAAACTACAACAATGTAGTGTGGACACTCATTTGATCAACTTGATTGAACAAACAACCTGTCACCCCCCACTGGATGGTGGGGCTGTAGGTGTTTGGGCACAACAGCCTGCAGATAGGTTTTGCATGAAGGATGCTTGTACTCATGGATTATCACTTATAGCTAAAAATGAAAAAAAAAACTGAGAGAAAGATGCAGGACAGTTATGGCAGAATGCATGACCTGGGAAGGGGTGGGGGGGGGGAGGGAAAGGGAAATAAGCCTGACCTGAATTGGAAAAAATGTATGAAATGCACAAAGCATCAATAAAAACTAATTTAAAAAAAAAATTAAAATTGAGAAAAATGCAGTACAAGTGTAAAGTTTTTCATTACAGGATGCCATTTATCTTTGCTTTCTCTTCTTTGTTACCATGTTAAGTGATTATCATTTCAAAGCATGTTATAATCCAAATGCATTTTAGGAAGCTACATGGCTAAGAAGAAGTAAAAATTTATTATAGACCAACCAAACTAATAGTTAAATCATAGTCTTAGAGTAAATCATTTGAGAATAAAGGAAGACTATAACAGAGAAAGAGTTTTAAGTAACATTAAATATGGATAAGAATTTATAAGATGGTTATAATAAAGCTTTTACCTTTAATAGTTACCTTTATTCTACATGAAATAAACTTCCCAATTACAAGGCATAAAGTGACTATGTGGATAAAAAAAAAATAAACTCCTGATCATCAGCGAAACTTCCTCATGCAACAGAGGGCAATGGACACAAAAATCCACAAATGAAAGAGAATAAAATCTGCAGAATGTGGGTCTCTGGATAGTATCCTATATTAAAATTCACCCATCCAGGACTCAAGGACTGCAGAAGAGGGAGTAAAGAGAACAGAAATTTTATAAGATCCAGGGGAGGAGGTCCATGACAGTAAGGAAACACAGTTTTCCAGGCCATGGGAATTTGCTCATATGAACTTGCAATAATGTGTGAGCATGCCAAAAATTCAAACATACAAAAACGAGGCATAGAACTGGGGAAATGGACAGCAGGTTTCAAGCTTAGCCAAAGAACTATTAGCAGCTGATTACTGCTGGGTAAGGGAGAGTTGATTTTGAAGAGGGGAACTCTAGATAGGCTGGCTAGACTCCAGTGAATGAACTTGCAATGAGAGAAATCTGGGTACACTAACTTAACTCCACAGTTCTTAACACATATGACAGAATGCAAGAAATCAGGGGGGAGTTATGGGAGGATGCAGATGGGGATGGGGAAGGGGTTTGAGGATGATTAACATGTTTTGTATGAAATGCACAAAAATATACATTTAAAAAGCAACCCCTAACTGTATATTATCTAAGAAACTCACATCAAGTCTGAATATAAAGACTGAAAGATGAATAATAGAATATTCTATGCACATAAAATCCCAAAGAAAACAAGAGTACCTATACTTAGAGATTAGATAAAAATAGACCTTATATTAGTCCTTGAAAAGATAAATGGAAGGGCATTATATAATACTCTGAAAGGTCAGTTTATTAAAAAAATGCAATACTAATTCTATGTGTAACTCTTACCACAGCACCCAGATATATAAAGCAAACTTTAATAGAACAAGCAAGACTGATCGAGTCCAGTGCCATAATAGTAAGGGATTTTAATTCCACACCTTCGGTAATAAACAGCTCATCCAGACATAAAATCAATGAAGAACCAACAGAGTTAAATTGAACCCTAGACCAAAAAGACCTAACAGATGACTAGAGAACACTGCATTTAATAACCGCAGAAAACACATTCTTTTCAACACATTCTCAAGGACGAATCATATGACACACCTCAAAGACATCTCAAAGAATTTTTAAAAATTAGAATTATACCAAATATCTCCTGTGAGCACAATGAAATAAAACTATAAATCAGTAATAAGTAGAACATGGACAATACACAAATACATGGAAATTAAGCAACTTACTCTTGAATACTCGATGGATCATGAAATAATGTACAAAACAAATTAAACTTTTAAAATAAATGAAAATGAAGACAAAGCAGAGGAAAGCCGGAATATGGGATGTTCATGTCAATGTCCACATAAAAACCACAGAGGTATTTCAAATTAAAAGTCTCTCATCACATCTCTAGATACTTCAATAGGAAAAAAACAAACCTAAATTAGTAGAAATGAACTGATTTATTAAAAGATCAGAATAAAAGTAAATACATACTAGTATGTGTGTATGTATAAAACATGTAACCTGTGAATCAAAAATGGACAAAATTGGTAAATCCAACTATACTATACTAATTGAAAAAAGTGAGAACAGACTAAAGTAGGTAAAATCAGAGATGAGAGTCAATAAAACCCACACAATAGAAATGGAAAAGAACAGTATGTTAACAAATTTTATAACCTAGAAAGATGCCGGGCGTGGTGGTGCACGCCTTTGATCCCAGCACTTGGGAGGCAGAAGCAGGTGGATCTCTGTGAGTTCAAGGCCCGCCTGGTCTACAAAGTGAGCTCCGTCCAGGCCAGCTGGGACTAAAGGAAGACCCTGTATCGAAAATACCAAAAAAGAAAAAAAAAAAAAAAAAAAAAAAAAAAAAAAAAAAAAAAAAAAAAAAAAAAAAAAAAAAAAAAAAAAAAGAAAGAAAGAAAGAATAAATTCCTTGACTCATAGACTTTGCCAAGAGGGGCTCATGTAGAAATAGAAAACCTGCATTGACCTGTAATAAGCAGTAAGAACAAATAAGTAATAAAATCTCCCATCAGAGAAAGGATTAGTAGCAAATAATCCCATTAATTAGTACTAACAAAATGCTTCTTAAATTATACAAAACTTTAGAAAAAAATTTGAATCTTCCAATCATATTTTACAGAGCCATCATTGCTCTAATATTTAGCCCCACCAAGCATGAAATTATAAATAAAGTTAACCAAGTTGGTGAAATATATCAATAATAAAAAGCGTGGGTCTGGAAAGATGGCTCAGTGGTTAAGAGTACCGACTGCTCTTTCAGCGGACCAAGGTTTGATTCCCAGCACCCACATGACAGCTGAGAACCATCTTTAACTCCAGTTCCAGGGAAATACGACGCCCTCTTCTGACCTCCGTGGCATTGCATGACACAAGTACACCAACCTACATGCAGACAGTACACTCATACACATAAACATGTGGCCCAAATGCATGTGAACCTCATGTGTCCATTCTCTGATCACCTACTCAGCAAATTAGCTGAGAGTAAGGCACTGAATAAGGCTAGTCCATAAATAAGTTAACTTTGGAAATGAAGCACCCAAGCTAAGATCCAAAGATAGGATGAAGAGGAGCTTGACCAACCAGATACCAAAGTCATTGGTAAATACAACTAATAATGATGTTCGGTAGTAAGTAAAATTACTGGGAAAGGAGCTATAATATTCTAAATTATGAACTTCATCATTAGAAAGATTTAAAAGAGTACCAGAGAGATGGATCAGCAGTTAAGAACACCAGCTGCTCTGGCAGAGACCCAGGGTTCAGTTCGCAGTACATATATGGCAGCTAACAACTGTATATAACTAAAGTTCCATGGGATCCAATGCCCTCTTCTGGCCTCTGTAGGCACTACATGGACATGCCCTTAGATACATGCAAGCAAAACATTCATACAAATAAAATAAAAATAAATAAATCAAAAAAATTGGAAATACCAGAGTGGATGCTCTTGGAGGATGTGGTGAAGATCCAAATATATATTGTTGGTCATCTCCAGTAGAGGATAGAAAGAATGGAGGGACACAAAGAACACAAAGCTATACATCCCATGCCCAGTTGCCCAGGTGGTTTCTGGCGTGCAGGCCAGAGGTGGCCCACGCCAGCACCCAGCACCCAACACTAGAACCATAGAGAGGAACTGCGTAAGTGCATAGAAGGACAGCCGGGGGTGCACACACTCCATGCCCAGTTGCTCAGGTGGGGTCCGGTATGCGGGCCAAAGGATTCACCCCCCCCCAGTGCTGTGGTTTACTGTGGTTGGGAGGATCCAGCAGGGTCAGTGATTTGAGGCTGCACAGCCAAAACTGAGGAAGAAACCAGCATGAAGCAAACTGAGTGACCAACCTGCCCTCCATATTAACATTTGAGATTAGCAACAGAAGGCAAACAAATAAACAAAGGGGGAAAAACAACAACAAAAAAATGCACATGCCAGAGACACAACAGAAAAACAACAATATGGGAAAAGCTCAAAATAAATCCCCACCAAACTCAACCAGTCCTCTAGAAGATCCCAACAAAGAGATCTCCCTGGAAGGAAACAAAGACATCGACCTTAGAAGAACAATTTTAGACATATTCAAAGACTATAAAGAACAAATCAGAGAACTAAAGGGAGAGAATGAAAAACTCATGAAGGAACTAGAAGGAAAGAATGATAAATTCCAGAAAGAACTAAAAGGAGAGCTTGACAAACTCAGAAAAGAACTAGAGGAAGATAAATACAAACTCCAAAAAGAAATAGAAGAAAAGAAATACAAACTCCAAAAAGAACTAGAGGGAGAGAATGACAAACTCTGGAAGGAAAACTTTGAAAAAATCTCAGGCTGAAAGGAAAAAAGACACTGACAAGCGAAGCAATGAGCTACAAGAAGAGAATGAGAACCTCCAAAAGGAAGTGGAAGTACTGAAGAAATCACAGGATGAAATAAAAGAGGAAATCGAACATTTATCCAATAAGCACTAAAGGATAGGAGAAAGCCTCAAAAGCAGAATGGGTGCAACAGAAAAAAGAATATCAGACCTATAGGATAACATGGCGCAGCTAGAAACCTTAAGTAAAGATTATGAAAAAATTTTAAAAACACAAGAATGAAACAACCAGGAAATGTGGGGCACTTTGAAAAGACCACAGCCCCACATCATACAGATAGAGGAAGGAGAAGAATCCCAAGAGAATGGTGTTGATCAGATCTTCAACAGAATAATAGATGAAAATTGCCCCAAACTGAAAAAAAAGAAACCCATAAAAATACAAGAAGCATATAGAACACCAAATAGACAAGACCAGAAAAGAAATTCTCTACGTCATATCATAGTTAAAACACTAGATACTCAAAACAAGTACAAAATGCTGAAAGCAACAAGAGAAAAACAACAAGTTACATATAACAAAAAACCCATCATAATCACAGATGACTTTTCAGTGCAAGCTATGAAAGCCAGAAGAACATGGACCAAAGTATTCCCAGTGCTAAATGAAGTTAGATGCCAACTTAGATTACTATACCCAGCAAAAATATCACAGTTGAAGAAAAAAGAAAAATCTTTCATAACATAAACAAAATGAAAGAACACATGTCAAAAAAAACCAACACTTCAGAAAATACTTGAAGCAATTCAAAGAACAGAGGAAAGGAGCAACTATCCTTAAGCAATTAAAGAGAGAAATCAACAAAAGCATGACAGAGTAACTAAATACCTAGACCAAGAATGCAAATGAAAAATAAGTTGAAAGGAAACAACACACATCTCTCAATAATAACCTTAAATATTAATGGTCTAAACTCCTCAATCAAAAGATATAGACTGGGAGAATAGATTAGGAAACAAAATCCATCTATATGCTGCCTAAAAGAAATATATCTCACCCTAAAGGACAGACACTGCCTTAGAGTGAAAGGATGGGAAAGAAATATTCCAAGCAAATGGTACCAAAAAGCAAGAAGGAGTGGCTATTCTAATATCAGACAAAATAGGCCTCAGAGTAAACTTAATCAGAAAAGACAAAGAGGGCCATCAATGAAACAATTAACCAGGAATAGTTCACAATCTTAAAGGTTTATGCACCAAACTCTGGTGCACTGAACTTTATATATAAACACAATCCTTCAGGACCTCAGGACACAGATTAATCCCAGCATGCTAATAGTGGGGGACTTCAATACCCCACTGAGCCCCATGGATCAGCCCCAGGTCAACTGGACAAAAAATAAACAGAGAGACATCAGAACTGAAAAATACAATGCAACAAATGAACCTCACAGATATCTACAGACTATTCCACCCAAACACCAGAGAATATACTTTCTACTCAGTGCTCCACAGAACATTCTCCAAAATCAACTGGGAAACAAAAGAAATCTCAGCAAATACAAAAGGATTGAAATTATTCCATGCACTCTATCAGACCACAGTTCAATAAAGCTCAATATTAACACTAGGGTGAGCCCTACTAACTATAAGAACACATGGATACTAAACAACACAATCCTGAACAATGAGTGGGTCAAAGAATAAATAAAGAATGAAATAAAAGCATATCTGGAACTAAACGAAAATGATAATACAACACAATAAATCCTGCGGCATACATTAAAGTCAGTTCTAAGAGGGAAATTTATAGTCCTAAGTCCCCACATTAAAAAAACAGAAAGAGAACAAATAAATGATCTAACACTGCAGCTAAAAACACTTGAGAGACAACAACAAATGAACCCTAAACCCTAACAAAAATCAGAGCAGAAAACAATGAAATAGAAACAAAGAAAACAATACAAAAAATTCAATGAATCCAAAAGCTGGTTCATTGAAAAGATAAACAAAATAAACATATCTCTAGCCCAGTTAACCAAAAGAAAGAAAGAGCAACTCCAAATCAATAGCATTCATGATGAATGGGGGAAACATCACAGCAGATAAAGAAAAGATCCAAACAATCATATGAGACTACGTCAAAAACCTATACTCTACTAAATTTGAAAACCTAAGAGAAATAGATGAATACCTAAAATCCTGGGATTTGCCAAAACTTAATTAACCAAGAAGAGATTGACACCTTAAACAGACCCACAATACTTGAGGAAATTGAAGATATAATAAAAGGACTCCCAACTAAAAAAAGCCCAGGCCCAGATGGTTTCACAGCATAATTCTATAAAACATTTAAAGAGGTCTTACAACCATTACTACTCAAAGTTTTCAGGATACAAACAGAGGGAAATATCCCAAATTCCTTATATGAAGCCAGCATCACTCTAATACCAAAACCAGACAAAGACACAGATAAGATAGAAAACTATAGACCCATATCATTAATGAACACAGATGCAAAAATTCTCAACAAAATACTTGCAAATTGCATATAGACCCACATCAAAGATCATCCATCATTACCAGGTTGTATTTATACCAGACATGCTGGGATGGTACAACATACGTAAATCAAAAAATATCATAAAACACTTAAATGGACTCAAATCAAAAACCACACTATCATTTCAATTGATGCAGAAAAAGCTTTCAACAAAATCTAGCATCCCTTCATGCTTAAAGTCCTAGAGGGAATTGTACTGGAAGGATCATTCTTCAATGTGATCAAAGCCATATACAAGAAACCCACAGCCAACATCATCCTAAATGGAGAAAAGTTGGAAGCCTTCCCCTTAAAAGCAGGAGCATAACAAGACTGTCCACTATCATTACTCCTCTTCAATATAGTGCTTGAAATGCTTGCTAGGGCAATAAGGCAAGAAAGTGAAATTAAAGGAGTACTCATTGGAAAAGAGGAAGCAAAACTATCCCTTTTTGCAGATGATATGATAGTTTACCTAAGGGATGCTAAAAACTCCACCAGGAAATTCTTAGAAACAATTAAAAGTTTCAGTAAAGCCGTGGGATACAAAATAAACCTAGAAAAATCAGTAGCCTTCCTTTACACCAACAATAAGTAACTAGAGAAAGAATATAAGGAGACATTTCCAATCACGATAGCTTCAAAAAAATAACATACCTAGGAATAAACCTAACCAAAAACACCAAAAACCTCAACAACAAACATTTAAAAACCCTGAAGAAGGAGATTGAAAATAACATCAAAAGATGGAAAGACCTCCCATGCTCATGGATTGGAAAAATTAATATAGTAAAAATGTCCATTCTACCCAAATTAATATACAGATTCAATACAATCCCAGTCAAAATCCCCATGAGCTTTTTCACAGACTTAGAAAAAAATCCTTAAATTCATGTGGAAAAACAAAAGACCTTGAATAGCTAAAGCAACTGTGAGTGAAAAGTGCAATGCTGGGGGGATTACATTACCAGACGTCAAGCTATATTACAGGGCTATATTAATAAAGAGCCTGGTACTGGCACAAAAACAGAACTATTGACCAATAGAACAAAATTGAAGATCCAAACTTGAGCTCATACAACTTCAGCCACCTCAAATTTGACAAAGGGGCCAAAAAAGATCAATGGAGGAAAGATAACATCTTCAGCAAATGGTGTTGGCAAAACTGGATCACCATTTGTAGAAGAACAAAATTAAACCCCTACCTCTCGCTCTGTACAAAAATAAACTCCAAGTGGACCAAAGATCTCAACCTAAAACCTGAAACCCTGAAGGTAACAGAAGAAAAAGTTGGCAGCAACCTACAAGACATAGACATAGGAAAAGACTTTCTAAATCAACAGCAGCTGCACAGGAAATAAGGATAGCAGCTGACAAATGGAACCTCATCAAATGCAAAAGCATTTGTACAGCTAAAAAAATCAATCAAGGAAGTGAAGAGAAAACCAGGAAATCTTCACCACTGGTACATGTGACAGAGCATTAACATCCAGAATATATAAGCTACTTAATAAACAAAGAAGTAAGAAAACAAATGACCTACTCAAAAGATGGAGTAAAGAGAAAAACAGAGACTTCACCAGTAAGGAAGTAAAGATGGCTGAGAAACATCTTTAAAAGTGTTCAGCATCATTAATAATTAAGGAAATGGAAATTAAAACCACACTAAGGTATCATCTCACTCCAATAAGACTAGCCAAGATCAAGAAAACAAAAGACACCAAATGCTGGAGAGGTTGTAGGAAAAGGGGAACACTCATCCACTGCTAGTGGGAATGTAAACTGGTACAACCACTGTGGAAAGCAGTGTGGAGAACCCTTAAAAAACTCAAAATGATTATATCAGGTCTTCAACAGCAGGGCCTTATCACCTCTCTTCCTGCAGATATCCCAGTTTGGAGGCAAGGAGCCTTTACCTTTTGTGGGGGCTTGGATCCCCTGGCCAACATCTCCTTGGTAGAATAATCCATTGTTGATGTCAGAGCTCCTGTATTAATATATTTTGCTTAAGTGCATAGTTTAAGGAGACTTTAGCATTATATTTGGTTCTGAATAGAGAATAATCCTTTTCACAGTT
>VZQC01011101.1:241936-259163 GCA_009823505.1 Rhizomys pruinosus
GTCCCAGAAAAAAAAAAAAAGGCAAATGGTTTCCCTCATCTGTGGATGGTAACACCAAATACCCAGTTGTCAGGCAAACTGAGCAACTTTATTATTATATTTCGTTGTATCTGAAAGCAACTGTGCTATTCCAATGTGAATCTCTTAATGGTCTCTAGAATTGTCCTAACACATGTATTCACACATTGTAATTACCATATATGGATGGAAGATATGTATTCATATTCTAAAAAAAAAAAGAATGTAAAGTTACACATATTAAAAAAAAAAGAATGCAAAGCAACAGGAAAGTGTAATTTCCTAAGTATTGTGTTAGCAGAGCCAGAACCACACTACACACAACTATAACCTGAAGATCAAATACATTCCCAGTACATAGTACATGCCCCATAAAGATGGCTGAGTTTATGGATTGCATTTCAGAGGTACAAAGGCTTTTTCACAGTGCTTTATAAGGATTGTCTAGATAGACCATAGGGAACTTTCCAAATCATCAGAAAGGAGGTAACACAAATCATCAGATATATTCTCAACCCTAAACCAAAATTATAAGCTTACAACCTTGGTTAAATTAACTGAACTCTAATGTTTCAATATTTATGAATCAACATAATTTGTGCATGAAACAAAGTCAGAGGTACTTGGCACAAATCATTCTTTTTATCATTTAAAACAAAATCCTAAAAGTCTTCCATTATAAAATAGCACAGTGTTCTAGAAGGATTTAATATTGGGAAAAAAATGTAAAAGAGACATGACCATCTCCTAATGAATATAGTTACTAAAAATACAACTAATTAAGAGCAATTTTCACATCAACAGAGCAGTCATAACAGTATTTTTGAAACCACAGGTTGTAACCCATTAGTTGGTCATGACTAGAATGTTTTTAAGGAAATAAAAAATAAAATAAAGCATGTCATGTGGCATGAAACTATTGCTTTACTTAAATATATCTTGGTTTTATATGTCAGAGATAGACATTCATTAAATTATGCATGTTTTGTTCCTTATACATTAGACTCAAAAGTCCTGTAAAAATTAATAATGATAATAATAAAGGGCATGAAATCAGGAAGGTATTGAGATGAAAGTGGAAATGGGACAGAGGGATCTGAATATGACCACGATAAATTATAAGACATTCTCAAAGAATCAATAAAAACAATTCTAAAAATAAAAATATTTTTTAAATTATACATCATATGTTATTTACTTATGTACTGTCCAAATACTCATTGAGTACCTATTATACTAACATTTGGGCTAAGAATTATTATTAAAGTTCAAGTAAAGTTTCTGTGCAGAGTTCATAGTCGCACCAAAAAGAAGATAATCACCATGAAATGAGTGAAGTAATAATTTTTTAAACTATGCTTCCAAGGGGATCATAAGTAATTGAAGGGGTAGGGGAAAGAAACTCCAGAGAATTAAGATATTTAAAGAATAAAAACAGTGCTCTATTTTGAAACAAGAGTAGAGTTTTTAAATTTTTTTTAATTTTATTTATTCTTTATGTGTATCAATGTACTGTCTGCATGCAGGTCTGTGCACCCGTGTCGTGCAATGCCGCAGAGGTCAGAAGAGGGCATTGAATTCCCCTGGAATTGGAGTTAAAGATGGCTCTCAGCCACCATGTGGGTGCTGGGGATCGAACCCAGGTCCTCTGCAAGAGCAGTTGGTGCTCTTAACCACTAGGCCATCTCTCCAGCCCCAAGAGTATACTTTAAAGGTTTGCCCCCATCCCATTGTTCTGGTGAAGGTGCTGGTTCCTGTTTCAGAAAATTATGTCGTTTGGAGGGAGACTTCTGCTTCCTCTGTTTGCTTCCTGGCTGCCATGAAGGGATCAGCTATCCTCCACAGTGTATTCTGGCATGATGTGCCTTTTACTGTACTTGCAAACACGAGACACACAGGGATAAGTGAACATGGAATTAAAGCTCTGAAGGAAAATCTCTATGTATCACCTTAGGTATTTGTTACAGTAACAGAAAGGTAACACAGAAAATTGCCACTGAGATGTGGGGTTGTTTGTGTGATCAGACCTGATAATGTTCTTCAGAAGTCTTTGAGATTGGTTTCTGGGACAAATTTAGGAAACCTTATAGAAACACACTAGAAAAATCTTAAAAGTCTGTGTGGAACTTAAACAATGCTAGTGAGGACTCAAAAGATCCGAATTCTGGTGGAAAGGTGGAAAATAAACATC
The DNA here is from genome assembly GCA_009823505.1 of Rhizomys pruinosus. NCBI lineage: Eukaryota > Metazoa > Chordata > Mammalia > Rodentia > Spalacidae > Rhizomys > Rhizomys pruinosus. The sequence continues at coordinate 244,146 of VZQC01011101.1, forward strand.
ATGCCCACTAGTGTCTTTTATTGATGTGTGTGTTTTCACATATGTACTGACATGAACATACCATAACATGTATGTAGAGATCAAAGGGCGACCTTCTGGAGTCAGCTAACTCCTGCCACTATGGATTCCAGAAGTTGAAGCCAGTACATGAGACATATAAGCCAAGCCCTTTTACCAACTGAGTCATCTCCCCAGCCCTCCATGGGGAAGATGGAATTCAAAGCTCTATTATAAATTGTTCTGGAGGATCCCCATGTTACAGAACAGCACATAATTTGACTTCCTTTTGTCTAGACTCTGACACACAGTCAAAGTTGAATTTGACACCAATAGATATGTTTACCTGGTGAGGAAATTTCACAGCAGCCAGCATTTAAGCTTCAGTATAGCTACTTTTCCTGACTACAAGATTACAATAATAATTGGTAACATTGACCAGGATAGAAAATTTGAAATTTGGGTAGAAAATAAGCATGTTTCAAAGTGCTATCAAGGAGAGTTACTAATGAGATTTGTATGATTATAATTCCAAATATTTTGTACTAGGATAATAGAAAAAATGTTGCCATCTCAGGAATTCTCAAGACCCTAACCACTACAGACTCAAAGGTGTAAAAGTGCACACTATTTCTTTTTTTAATTAATTAATTTATATTTTTTATCAAATCTAGACCTGTGTCCTCCCCATCCCCCCACCCCACCAGAGCTCATGCATTCTGCCAAACATGCTTTTCATCTCTTTCTCAGTCTTTCTCGATATTCTCCATGTGGAAGTTGACTGTTTTGAGCATAAGTTCACTGTTTCAGTCAGTTCTTTGATGCAGTCCTTTCTGTTGAGCACGTATTATTTCAATTAGTGAGAGGGCAGCTCTGGAGCACCCTGGTCACACAGAATAACCAGAGTAACCTACCAAATCATTTCCCATTACTCAAGGGATACGAAGGCTAGTGCAGCCAGATGGTTTGAAGTATAGCTCATAATTGTGGCTAATCTTGACACTGTACACATTATGTCATTTTTCAGATATCCAGAACCTAAAACATGGGGTCATCGAGGCTTCCATCAAGGTTTTAAAGAAAGTACTCAGGGTTAGGAAGTAGGTAGCACAGTCAGAACACGTACAAGTCGCCGCTGACAGGGAAATACATGAGGCTGTGAGAGTAGATGCCAAGGATGCAATGGAGAACTAATGAAGTAAGAGATTCCAACATGGAAAATATGAAGAGGGAATGGCAAGCCATCAGCACAACAAAGCCATGCCAATAGACAAGTGGGCAAGAGCCAGAAAAGTCACTGGATGCTCGAAACCTCAAAAGGCATGCCTGAGCCCTTGGGAGGGTACATCGCGCCACCACATGATCCAGATGTCAGATGTGGAGCTTGTCCTACAGGATTTAACTTTACCCTATAAGATTTAGTGCTTAATGGTATAAATCTTACTTCTTTATGTTAATAACATGTCCTTTTACTTTTCTGAATCTCCCTTTAACATTAGTGAGAAACTGGCTCCTATATTATTATGCTGTTATATATTCTATTATATATATATATATATCATTATATATTGGAAGTATAGTTTTTCTCATAGAGTTTCATAGCTGAGTGTGCCATGAGGAAGCCTTAAGACAAACTTTGGTGAACACTTTAGACTTGGGATTTCTAGAAAATAAAATTTTAAAGACCTTGTTCAGACTTTGAAGAATATTGATGGATACACATTTTACACTTTAAAATAAACATAGACCTCTGGGGACCAAGAACATAAGGCTATATTTTTATCTAAAACAGGCCCTGCAATGGTCCATATGCTAAAGGCTTGACTGCCAGCATGCTATGAGGTGGAAGACCTAGTTGGAGGAAATGGGTGGTTAGGTCATGCCCTTAAATGGGATATTGGGACTCCTTGCTACATATGTCAGTTACATCACAGGTACCAAGAAAGTGAGTAGTCCTTTGCCAGGTCTTCACACATGTTCTGTACTATCACAGGGCCAAGCGATCATGGCCTGAAATCTCAGAAATAATGAGCCAAAATAAGTCTTTCTACATTTTCAGATGGATACCTCAAATACAGCATTATTTACTTGTCAGGCTGCAAGGAAGAATTAACGTCAAAGAAAGAAGGATTTATTTTAGCTAAGTGTTCACAGATATACTTCCACATACTGAGGAAGTCAGTGGCAAGAACTTGAAGCAGATTGTCACTCCGTGTTCATAATTAGGAAGCAGAGAATAATGAAACATGATCAACTCCCTTTCTCCTTTGTTATTCAGCCCAGGACCTCAGTCTCTAGAAGGATGTTCCCTTACATTAAGGTGGGAATTCCAATCTCAATTAACTGAATCTAGACAAGCTCTCACAGGAAGGCCTAGATACTAATCTAATTTAGATAATCCATCATAGGTATTCAGGAAACCTTTTATCCTAGCTGATTCTAGACATACTAAAGTTGCAATCAATATTAAACTTTACAGATAATTTAGCACAGCAATGGAGAACTAAGTTTTTGTGTCTGTGCCCTGCATTAGGCATTGGTGAATAGACTAATTACAAATACAGACTTCGCTAATCATGGTATTCTAATGACTCTTAATCTACCAGCAATATTCCAATTGGAAAATTAATTTTCCTTAATGGTGAAAAAAACTTTTGAGCAAACATCTTATTCAATATCCACCCTCCTCAAGTTCCATGTCTGGCTCAATTTTGCAAAATTCAAGGTACTTGAAAATTATAAAGAAACTACTTTGTTCATATGTAGAACAAAAGAATGGCATGCAAAATTTGTGGGGCTTGGGAGATGAAGGTTCATCCATTTAAAACTTGGGCAGAACAAAGGACATTTCATTGTGCCAGTCTCTATATTAGCTTGGAAGATACTTAGTATATGTAAGTTACTTCTCTTAATAACACCAGTAACCCTACAGGTCAAATGTCTCACACAAAGCCCTAAATTTCTAGTCAATACCAAAAACAAATGAAACAAATCCCACCACTGATTTAGAAATAGAAAAACAGGAAAACTAAGATTTCTGAAGAAATAGAAGAGGAACAGTGAATGACAGAAAGAAGAAACTCTCTACATCTAGGAAAATTATCCTGTTCCCTGTTTTATTTAACAACTTAGTGAGACAAATATCTGATCACAGACTGCTGTTGACAGTTTAATACAAGGAATCTTTCTGGGAATACAGCACACCTATCTAGAAGTTGAAGAATGACAATAAAAACACAATCTGTAGAGATCAGTCACTTTCAAGTACAGGGTTGTTTTTTTTTTAAGTTAATATGAGTTTTTCTTTACTGGGTTAAAAAAAAATCCTTAAGCCTGGGCATGATGGCACATGCCTTTAATCTTAACACTTGAGAGGCAAAGGCAGGCGGATCTTTGTGAGTTCAAGGCCAGCCTGGTCTACAGAGTAAGTTCCAGGACAGCTGGGACTACAGGGAGACCCTGTCTCGAAAAGACCAAAAAAAAAAAAAATCATTTAAAATTGGCTTGAGCTTATATAAATGCCTGAATGAAGGGAGGAGTCAGTCAGTATGCAGAGAGAATTAAAATAGCCAGTCAAGTGTTTTACTTGAACTATGGAAAGGGAATGGGACTCTAAAGCCTAGGGGAGCCTATTTGCATATAGGTAGAAATAAGACCACAAATTTGTGCCAGGAGACTACAGGGTTTGTCTTCAATAGGCCGGCCCTTCTTATTGAAGTCAGTAAGGTAGACATCAAAAACAATCACTCAGAAAGTAGAAGGTGAGAAATACATGAAGAAAAAATGTTTGAAGTAGCTACTATAGATAATAAAAGTTTTTAAGGTTTTTTTTAATTTGAAAGAATTAAACCTAAGGAACTATGTCTAAGCTTTTTCTGAAACAGATGAATGTGGACACTGAATATTCTGTAAAATCATGTCTCCAATGAAGCAACATAAAAGAACACTCCCTGACTACACTGAGATCAAATACAGAGTTGGCTAAAGGATGCTCCATAGGCTCAGTTTTTACATGTACAACATGTAAGAGTACTTCTTATTTTCTTTTTTTAAAGGTAGTATATATTTTAAACTTACCTAGAATATATTTAGTAAGATAACAATTCTAATAAAGTTGAATTTTGACATCTATTTCTGCCTAGCACTCTAAATTATTTTAAGATACCTTGAAAAGAAAAATAATGAAACCATTGTTTAATTGAACAATTTTAGCCATGAATGGCCCATACCTCTAATGTCAGCACTCAGGAGGCAGAGGCAAGCAGATCTCTGTGAGATTAAGGTCAGCCTGGTCTAAATAGCAATTTTCCAGCTCATTTAGGTATGGGGAGATTCTATCTTAAAAAAAAAAAAAAAGGCCTCAACATTGGGTCTGGAGAGTGGCTCAACAGGAAAACTGCTTACTGTTCTTCCAGGGGACCTAAGTTCATGGTTCAAAACCTACATCTGACAATTCTCAACAACTTGTAATTCCAGTTTCAGCATGATTCAATGTCTCTGGCCTTCACAGGGATGCACACATAAGTGCACACAGATACAGGTACATGAATATCATTAAAATAATAAAATAAATCTTTAGAGATCAACTTTGGGGCAAGTTTGATTAGGGTTAACCAAATGGATGTCATAATGTTCACAAAAGATTTTTTTTCTATTATCAGTAACACTTACCACCATTTACTTACCTCTAAAGCAATCATTCCCATTATAATGGTATTAAGAATACAGAGACTTCTCTGACCTATCATAAGAGGACTTTCTACCCAGTTCCCTTTGAAGGATGATGACTTTAAGACTTCCAAAATGACACAGTAACTTAAGTAATTGCATCCTTTCAGAAAGCAGAACTGAATTTCATAAATTCATTCTGTCTTTAATGGACATGAAGGATTTCTATTTAAAGCAAATTGCTTACAATAGAAGTTTAGGCATTTATTTGATACCGTGGTAGGTAGGATGCCCATTCTAGAGAAAGACTCTTTTTATATAACTGGAGAACAGAAAGAAAGGCACAATAACAGTAGTCAAAAGACAACTCAAAGGGTTGGAGAGATGGCCAGTGGTTAAGACACTGACTGTTCTTGCACATGATCTGAGTTCAATTACCAGCATCCATGTGGCAGTTAACAATTGTCTGTAACTTCAGTTTCAGGGGAATTTGATGCCCTCTTCTGACCTTCCCCTCTTCCAATCCCAGAAGGCATTGCATGAATGAGTTCACTTAAGTGCTGGATAGCTTTAGTATCGACTTGACACACCTAGGTTGAGGGAGCCTCAATTGGGTAATTTCCTCCATTGGACTGGCCTATCGCCACACGTCGGTGGAATATTGTCTTGATTGTTGAATGATGTGGGAGAGTCCAGCCCAATATGGGCGGTTCCACCTCTGGGTAAAGGATTCTGTACTGTATAAGAAAGCAGGCTGACCTGGGCCAGAGGAGCAAGCCAGAAAGCAGATTTCCTCCATGGCCTGTGCTTCAGCTCCTGCCTCTCTCAGTTCCTGCCCTGAGTTCCTATGTTGGGTTCCCTCAGTGATGAACTGTGACCCAGGAGATGTGAGCCAAATAAACCCTGTCCTCCCCAAATTGGTTTTGGTCAGAGTGTTTTGTCACAGCAATTGAAAGGATGCAAGCAATACACTCATACACATAAAAGAAAAATAATTAAAACATATTTCAAAGAAAGACAACTCAAGTGACATCTAGAATTGAATTCCTCTGCTATCACTTTACTGTGTCACTTTTCATAAGTTGCTCCTCTCAGCTTCAGTTCCCTTTTCCATTTTTGTCTATGAAAATCTTTGTGGTTATCATGATGACAACCACACATGAAGCAAAAACAAACACCAAAAACTTACTGAATCTCTTGTTAAGTGATGGAGGATAAATTCAGCATGAAATGTTGTAAAACGCTAGAGAGAAAGTAATTCACCTGCCTCAATCTTCACCATTACTTCAAGCCAGATATAAACTCCAATGTCACCACAGGCCAAAAAATTGCAGAAAAATAAGTTCATAACTCACAAGTTGTCAGAATAGACACATTGAAAATCCCATCCTGCCTTGAAAAAGGTCATCTGCTGAGAGAAGCTTTCCATCTGGGGAGCTACACATACTAGGTTTTGCAATCACAAAATCCCCCAACTCCAAGCATCTAAATTACATCAGCTGTAATCTGATTAGTCTGAATTGACTTTGACAGCACCAAATAACATGTTCCAGCCTTGGAGTTTGTCACTACCATGGAAAGAACCATGGGACCTAATAATAATTGTTTTTTTTGGGGGGGGGGTAGCAACTGTCTTAGTTCTTTTGGATTAGTGGCTCAATATGGAAATAGTTCATTTTAAATACAACCATAAGAAAATACATTCACCACCTTAGAAAACTTTTTGTATGAATCAACCTTAATTAAAAATATGAACATAGAGTGAAATTTAACTTTATTTAGCATCATATTAAACAATCCTGATTATATCTGATCTATATCTTTCTTACAAAGCATCTAATTTTATGGAGTTTTTCTAGGTGTATATTTTTATTAAATTTTTATGAATTTTTATTTAAATTTTGTGCATCTTAATCATGATGTTTTTTAAAGCTCAAGTAATTTAAATTAGAAACAGAATCATTAAATATATTTCCATTTTCTCTTCATCAATTTTAAGGAAAACACAAAATTTATGAATGTTGAGTCAAATTACAATAATATACAACTAAAATTTCAATGTTATACCTATTCTATGTATATTATAAGTGCCCTAATATCATCTTCAAATTGTCCAGGCCAATATGTACAACAAATATGTACAACAAACCAAGGACTTCAGAGGCAGTGAACAGCAGTTAGAACTTGCATCTGATTCCCAACTTATCAGTGTGGCTATTTATTCTCCACTCCTATCTGTCAGAATATTACAACTTTACAAACTCTAATATGTATCAGCTAAAGTCTAGTATCTACGAGTGCCCAATATCCATATAAGTACCAAGGAGCCTCATAAAAAACAGACTCCATCTACTGTCAACTACCCGCCACCCCTCATCTAACACAAAGATCCACTTCCAGGATGGAGGCAAAAGGCAAAGTTTATGCAAGCATGAAGATCATCTCTGGTTATCATTGCTTATACAAGTGGAAGTACGACTATACAATATGCATTTCCAGTAAACTTAAAAGTTGAAGAGTAACATAGTAATACTGCATGTTCTCAATTTTAAAGATACATATATCTAAATATACCTTAAAATTACCTGAAGGAGGACCAGGAAAGGATGGTTCATCAGTTAAAAGCTCACACTGCTCTTGCAGAGGACCCAATTTCATTTCCCAGTACCCACATTGCATGGCTGACAACCAATGTATACACAGAAAGACACAAAAACACAAACAAATCATTTTTTTAATTAGTTTTTATTGATGCTTTGTGCATTTCATACATTTTTTCCAATTCAGTTCAGGCTTATTTCCCTTTCCCTCCCCCCCCCCAAATCATTTAAAAGAGCAAAATAAGTATTTTGAAATAATCTAAAGAAGTTTTAAACATACTTTTTTACAGACAATATTGAGGACTGTGGGGATTTTTTTTTACTTTATATAATTCAAGTACCAATTTACACAGTGCACACATTATTGTTGTCGTAACAAGGGAAATAACTGAAAAAAGTGACAGTATAAAAGTCAGAACAGGAGCTGTCTTTGGGAAGACTAAGAAGTCAGAGAAATATTTGAGTTGGGTCATAGGGAGTTTATTTGTGAAATCTATTTTATTTTTATATATTTGCAGTACTGAGGATTGGATCCAGGGATTCAACACTAAACAAGCACTTTATCAACCATATCTCCATCACCATGGTATTTTCATTTTTGATATAAGTAATGGTTATCTAGATCATGGTTTCATAATATCTTATGGGTTTTTACATATTTCTTTTGTATAATTATAAGGTAAAGTAGTGCCTCCTATCTATGGGAAAAACATTCAAAAGATGCCCATACGATGTCTGAAACCACAACCAAATATATAATACTAAGCTTAATGACTTACCCATATGAACTGAGCATTTATCACAAGTTGAGGTTGTTAACTCACAGATCTTTTAAAGATTTATTTTTATTGCTCTCTATATAGATGTGTGTGTGTATGTGTGTGTGTGTGTGTGTGTGTGTGTGTGTGTGTCTGTATATGAGGTGCCAATGGAGGCCAGAAGAGGAATCAGATCTCCTGGAGCTGGAGTTATAGACAGTTGTAAACTGCCATATCTGGGTGCTAAAAACCAAGCTTGGGTCCTCTGCAAGAGCAGCAAGTGTTCTCAACCACTGACCCATCTCTCCAGTCACAACTTCAACAGTTCAAATAAAGCACAACGTCAAAAACAACATGATTGATTTTACTTTATTTACAGTTTCAAAGATAGGGCATCTGATGTTACCATAGAATTCAGAAGTCTCAGCTCACATTTTTATTTTCTTATTAAACTGGGAACATTCATCTTTTCACTTAAAGAAAGTAGTTTGCTGCTTCCCTTTGGCATATCTGAAGTGCAAATGTTACCGTTCTTGAACTTTGGTTCCATTACTAAAGAACACAAAAGTTACTTGAATAAAACAGTTGCAATTCCTGTGACTAATGGAAGCATATTGTATACAGCTGGTATACTCTAAATAAAGATGCAATGCACATCAAAGGTTCAGTGAAGTGGGGCTGTATGAGAACACATGACATAAAATGGCATCCACTTATGAATTTTTTATTTCTTAAATTTTCCACTTAATATGTTCAGACCACATGTAACCCATAGTGAATAATGCTGTGGAAAATTCAATTACAGACATGAAGAACTACAATAACTTTTAAAATAAATCTCTTTTTAAAAGGTGACTTCAATATCAGTTATCAGTGATTAATATGGCCAAGCAAGTTATATTCCGTGACTTTGCTCCATTCACACAATGTTATTATTGGTAACTGATGAAAAATTTCAAAAGTATGTTAGTTTGCATAACAAATTTTGGGTACCAAATCAACAACCTACTACACTGTCATATTTTAAAACTGAAAGGATCTTTCAAGTCAAAAATGGCTTCCAAAAAGCCTTCTAGAGAGTAGTTTGAAATCCATTGTAAAGTTTCTGATTTTTCAGTGTTGAGAAAGACAGCTAGTAACCATAGTAACTTGTTTCCTTATAAGGTGTGAGACAGAATATCTCTGGGAAGGTGAAGCATGCTTTAAAGATAAAAAGCTTTGATTCAAGATGCTAACTGTATTGTCTAGGAACACATCCTCAATAAATGCTGTGTCTCACTACTAGTACCAAGAGGATTTGAATTAACTTCCAGCCTTCATATGCATCATTCAAACTAATAAGCAGGGCAGTAGGGATGGCTCAGGTGGTAGAGGTGTTTGATGATAAGCTTGACAACTTAAATTTGGTTCCCAGGACGTGTACTAGCTCCAGAAAATTGTCTTCTAGCCATGACATACACATAGCATGCATACCCTTGCACATACATAAGCACACATGATTTTGAAATCTGTAAAGTAATAATGAATGAATCTGAATCACTCCCTTTTTATTAATTTTGTAATTTGAAAATTTCAAGCATGTATAAATTGTATTCTAGTTACTCTTTCCACACCCTCTCTTACCTCCTTCTCATCCCTGTGAATCACCATCCCTACCAGTCTCTTTCTCAGAATGACTTTTGGGTCTTTTGTGACCCATTCCATACAGCCAGGCATTGGTACTATCCACTGGAGCCTGGTGGGGGTCATTAGTGGCTATACAACTAAATGCAATGAACCCCCTTCTAGCCTATCAACAGCAAACTGTAACAGTGAGATGCTCTTCTATCCTTGCCTGATTGCTGATGGGCCCATTTCCATCAGGACCCAGTGCTGGTATCTACAGATGCTGGGAGAGCATGACAGCAATGCCTATTTTTTACTCAGAAGGAAACATTCCACAGCCTCTCTCCCTGTCTTCTGTGCCTTATATTCATTCACCTCCTTTTTTTGAAACGCGCCCAGAAGTTTAAAAAGAATATTATGAATGCCTTGTTTAGGGATTGAATATTCATCTATCACATTCCCAGCAACTTATACAACCATGTACTGCATTCACTGAGAAGAGAGGCTTCTCTGATTAAGACTAAGAGTAACATTTGTCTATAGTATAAATATATATGTTTAGAAGACAGCTTGAAATTTGCTAAACAGTATTAAGTTTCTTGCTGGGGCCAATGATCACCAGCATGAGTGTTTGTTTGTTTGTTTGTTTGTTTACCATGTTTATGGTAACAGGCATGGATTCCTCCTTGTGAAATAGGACCCAAATACAATCAAAGAATAGTTGGTTACCCATATAACAAAACAGGGGCCCATCTTGCCTATAAGGTCGGTCTCATAGATCATAGGATTTAAAGTTGAGTAAGACCATTGATGACCAAAAGGAATCACAAAACCTGAACTGTTTTAGAGGCGTTTGGGGCCTCTCTAACCAACACCTCATTTCAACACTGGATTTTGTTTAACAATCTGGGCCTTCTAGGAGGTTTTTTTTTTTTCTTTCTTTTAGTATTTATTATTAAACTTTCTGATTACAGAGCACATTTTTATTATACATTTTCAGAAAAGCAGAACACTGAAATGTATAGACCATGCACAATACATTTCTCATATACAATCACTATTGTATAGATGTAGTAGTAGCCTATCATGTCAACATAAATACAAATTATTATCAGTCTGTTATTTCTATATAGCTGTTTTACATTTTTTTCACTTAATAAAATTTGTTAAAACCTTTAAGAGTTTCATTGTTTCCAATGTTCCTTTAGCTGTAAAGTTTATTAGCTACATGTTTATGATCACTGAGCTGCTGAAAAATTCATTGTTTAGCTAACCCAGTTGAATTGCCTTTGATGATTTGTTCTAAATAATCTTTGGTTAATATTATTAGTTCTTTCAGTAAGACCTGTGCTACATTCTTACAAAATCTATCATTAGCTCTCCAGAAATCCCATCCTAATTTAATCTTAATATTCTTAAGTTTTTTATATAGACTTGCCAATTTTACATATCAATTGTGTCTGTAAATTTTACTATCTTTCACTAATTGATATATCTTGATGAAATCGGAATATATAAATATATACATAACATTTATCATCTTTTGTACTTCAAACACAATAAAAACAGTTTAAAGCAACTGATTAGATGAAAAGAGTGTATATTAATAAGTTATAAAATATAGGCATATTAGATGGGAAAATTATGATCATTGATATTTTTTGAGTTACCCTTGGTAACTAAACATGGTCATTTACATATTCCTAGAAAAATATCAATTTTCCAACATTGGAAGTTTTTCTAACTTTCCAAAGCATCTCTCTTCAAAACTTTTTAAAAATAATTTTTCCTTACTTTTTTGCTTGTTTTCTTCTTGTTCATTTAGCTTTCAAACCTTCATTTAGTTTTCTTTAACTACCACGCATTGCTAATGTCACTCATATTTTATTTATAGGTCATTGTGAATCCAATTTTTGCCTCAGAATGCAGGGAATTATTTCTTAGCTAAGTCCAATAAATAACCTGAAGGCAAATCATTTTTGAATACAAATAAAGACAAAAAGTTTCACCTTCTCCAATTCTTCCCGGCCTCCTCCAGATTTCAACTCTACTCTACTGACAAACTCAGTTAACATCTCCCAGAATGCATGACACAACATCTGTGATGACATCCACTGAGATTTATTTTCCAGATTTCATTAAACTAATAACTGAATTGACTCAATAAAATGCTGCTTGCCTAGATAAAGCCTTTTAGAGCTTTGAAATTTGCATTAAATACTCTTTACTGTCATTACATCATTAATAATTTGTGCCTAAAGAGCGATAAGAAAAACTCCACACTTTCTACATATGGATGTTGCTTCATAAGCCTCCATTTTCTTGAGACTGGAGTCATAATATTCCTTAAATGGAATCACTGATGAACTAAATGAAACTAAGACTACTTGTAATCAGTTGTCCCTCTATGTGTTCTCCAGTCCTGAAAAATAATTGAAGTACATTGCCCACCCTTATGAGTGACTATCCTGTTGCTCAGGTTTCTAACTGCAAAAGGAAAAAAGAACTCAAAGATAGGAGTAAAATCAAGAGCTTATGCAGCAGATCATAGAGTGTCTGCCATGTTTGGAGGGATGCTTCCCCTGAAACTCTGTAATCCATAGGGCATCAAGACTCATGGATGTAGACCCAGGGCCTGTAACCATGTACTTCGATGAATGTTTGAGGAAATAAGAATAGTTGGTGAAGGCTTTTGGGTCTGTTTCTTCCCTTACCCCTCTCCATCCATTCTTAATGTCTTCCAGTTTTTCTTCCTTCTCTCTGCATCTCTTCCTTCTTCTTTTCCCTTAACTATTTAGATAAGAGCAAATGAAAAAGAAGGGATCATTGGAAGATATTTTAAATATACTTTTCACATTAGTACTAAAAAATGTAGTAAAAATATTATAAGTTAGCTGGACAGCCATCAGGTCCAGAGAGAGGAGGCAGTGTGGCACCCAGGGAATAGGTGAGCACAACACCAGGCAGGCTCATCATGGCCCTGTGCATGGCCTGCTGCCTGCCAGCCAGCCACACCTGGCCCAGTGTCCAAAATGGTGTGGTGGAATCATCCAGCCACCTGGACACCCACCAGATCCACAGGGCACTGGCAACCAGCCCCCCTAACCCTCTTGAGCTACAGTGAGGGTATCCTATTAAGAACAGCTGTAGCAACACCCACACCTGAGCACAAAGCAGGTGCACACTCAGCAAGGAACTGACCTGATTGCTACCTCCGGATTTCTGGGGAACCTCCAGACCAGAAAGGGAAGAGCTAGCTGAACCTCCCAATGTATAACAAAAAGTGAAAACTGGAAACCTAACACAACCAGCCCCCCATAAACCACCGAGAAGACAATGAACTGTTTGCTGTAAGAAACAAGCAAAGTAAGTCTTCAATGCGGTGAAGGAACATTTGAGATTCCCACCAGAATACAAACAATAGAACAAACCCACATGCCAGAAACACAAAGAAAAAACAACATGGGAAAAACACATAATAAATCTCCACCAGATGCTATCAGTTTTTTGGTTTTTTTTGTTTTTGTTTTTGTTTTTGTTTTTGTTTTTGAGGCTACCAGTCTCATAGAAGATCCCTACAAGGAGATCTGGCTGGAAGGAACCCAAGACATGGATCTTAGAAAGACAATCATAGACATAATCAAAGAAATCAAAGAATATAAAGAACAAATCAGAGAACTAAAGGGGGAGAATAAAAAACTCAGGAAGGAACTAGAAGGAAAGAATGACAAACTCTAGAAGGAAATAGAAATGCTGAAAAGATCCTTTGATGAAATGAAAAGGGAAACAGAGCAGCACAACAAGGAGCTACAAGAAGAGAATGACAAGCTCCAAAGGGAAGTGGAAATACTAAAGAAATCACAGGATGGAATGAAAAAGGAAATCTAACACTCATCCAATCAACAGGAAAGGATGGGAAAAAGTTTCAGAAGCAGATTGGATGAAACAGAAAATAGAGTATCATACCTGGAAGATAGCAAGGAAAAACTAGAAGGCTCAAACAAAGATTATGAAAATTAAAAAAAAAAGAGTGTAACAATCGGGAAATGTGGGACACTATGAAATAACCAAACCTCCACATCATAGGAATAGAGGAAGAAGAAAAATCCCAAGAAAATGATATTGATCAGATCTTCAACAGAATAATAGAAAATTTCCCTAAACTGAAAAAAGAGAAACCCATACAAATACAAGAAGCACATAGAACTCCAAGTAGACAGGATCAGAAAAGAAATTCCCCATACTATGTCATAATTAAAACACTAGCCACCCAAAGCAAAGATATTGAAAGCCACAAGAGAAAAACAACTTACATATAAAGGAAAACCAATTGGCATTACAGCTGAATTCTCAGTAAAAACTATGAAAGGCAGAAGAATGTGGACCAAAGTATTCCCAGTAATAAATGACTAAAGATGTCAACCCATAATACTATACCCAGCAAAAATGTCAATTACAGTTGAAGGAGAAAGAAAAATCCTCCATGACATAAACAAGATGAAAGAATATATGTCAAAAAAACCAACCCTTCAGAAAAAATTCAAAGCTATTCAAAGGAAAGAGGAAAGGAGCACCTATCCCCAATCAGTCTGAGAGAGAAATTAATAAAAGTATAACTGTGAACATACAAGCCTAGACCAGGAACATAAACAAAAAATAAGGTAAAAAGAAGAAGCACAAATCTCTCAATAATAACCTTAAATATTAATGGCCTAAACTCCCCCAATCAAAAGATATAGACTGGGAAAATGGATTATGAAAAAGAATCCATCTACATGCTGTCTACAAGAAACCCATCTCACCCTCAAGGACAGGCACCAACTTAAAGTGAAAGGATGGAAAAAGAGGTTCCAAGCAAATGGTACCAAAAAGCAAGCAGGAGTTGCCATTCTATTTTTTTAAACTTATTTTTTTAAATTTATTTATTTATGTATGTGTATGAATGTACCGTCTGCATGCAAGTCTGTGCACCCGTGTCGTGCAATGCTGTGGAGGTCAGAAGAGGGTCTCGGATTCCCCCGGAACTGGAGTTCTCCTGGAATTGGAGTTTCAGACGGTTCTCGGCCGCCATGTGGGTGCTGGGGATCGAACCCGGGTCCTCTGTAAGAGTGGTCGGCGCTCTTAACTGCTAGGGCATCTCTCCAGCCCACATTCTATTTTTTTTATAATATATATATTTTTTATTGATGCTTTGTGTATTTCATACGTCATTTTCCAATTCAGTTCAGACATATTTCCCTTTCCCTTCCCCCCATCCCACCCCACCCCCTCCCAGATCATGCATTCTGCCATAACTGTCCTGTATCATTCTGTTTTTTTTTTTTCATTTTTTAGCAATAAGTGATAATTTATGTGTACAAGTATCCTTCATGTAAAACCAATTTGCAGGC
>VZQC01011101.1:262302-334164 GCA_009823505.1 Rhizomys pruinosus
TTTGTTATAGAGGTAATCTCTTTAAAACCAGTAAAACTGATCTTCTGTGACTAATGACTAATAGGCATAGGAACTGTGCAAAAGGATTATTCTCTATTCAGCAACCAAATATAATACTAAAGTCCTTTTAAGCTGTGCACTTAAGCAAAATATATTCAATACATGAGCTCCGACATCAGCAAAGAATAGGATTATTCCTACCAAAGGAGTGTAAATGAAGCCAGGGGATCCAGAGCCTCCCCACATAAAGGTAAAGGCTCCTTGCCTCTAAAACTGGATACCTGCAACGAAGAGAGGCGATAAGGCCATGTTGCCAAAGACCTCTGACCTTGAAGCAATGAGAAAAGGATGTGAGACCACACATTGTCAAAGTATATGGATGGCCTCTGGGAATAAAGAGAGTGTAATACCTAAAAGGCCACTAAACACAATAAAGCAAACTACAGGTCTCCTTGAGTCAAGCAAGACTCACGTCCACCTCTATCACCATCACAGCTGGCTCCACGCATGGAACTAACTGTTGCAGGCTCAGACGGCAGCCATATGCTCTTATATCCCAACAATCTAATTGGCTATGGGCTCTCTCCTTGAGGAAATAACCCACGGCTGATGAACACAAGCTTACATCCCCTATAGTTAGCGAGATGTTATAAAACCACAGTAAGACCCTGTCAAATATTTACAGGAAAGAAAATGTAATTCATGGATTAACATACCATCACCCGAACATATGTGGTCTATTATACCAAAGTAACCTATCATGACTTTTAGTGCTGTAATAATACTATAATACTTAATTGCGTGTCCTTCCATTCAATAGGCATCGAAAGGTTAATTCCATGGACCAAACCTGTCAGCCCTATTGAAGGAAACAGCCAACATTGACTAGATAGACGCAAGACAACAGCTCCAGATGAATAGTGGACTGTTCTTTTTTCTCATCCACCTGTGCCCACTTTTCTAAGCCTAGGGCACAATCTGCGGCAGGGGGAGGTGCTAGAATGTAAGGCTTGGCGATATAGGGCAGTGAATGAGTAGATAAACTACAGCAATATAAGTCTGGGACCTATCTTGATACAACTCTATGAACTCAAGCCCTCCCCTGTGGATTGGGTGGGAGGGCTGTGGGGTTTGGGCACAACAGCCTTTTGTTATAGAGGTAATCTCTTATAAAACCAGTAAAACTGATTTCTGTGACTTTGACTGATAGGCATAGGAACTGTGCAAAAGGATTATTCTCTATTCAGCAACCAAATATAATACTAAAGTCCTTTAAGCTGGCACTTAAGCAAATATATTCAATACAGTGAGCTCTGACATCAGGAATAGGTAGTTATTCTACCAAAGGGAGCTGTATAGAAGCCAGGGGATCCAGCCCCTCCCAAAAAGGTAAAGGCTCCTTGCCTCTAAACTGGATACCTGCAAGAAGAGAGGCGATAAGGCCAATGTTGCCAAAGACCTCCTGACCTTGAAGCATGGGAAAGATGGTGAGACACACACATGCAAAACGTATATGGAATGGCGCTTGGGATAAAGAGAGTGTATTACACAAAGGCCACTTAAACCCAATAAAGCAAACTACAGGTCTCCTTGAGTCAAGCAAGACTCTAGTCAGTCACCAGGTCTATCACCTCCGCTGTAGCTCCACGCTGAACTAACGTTGCTAGGCTCAGTAGGCAGCCATATGCTCTGTATATCCCAACATCTAATTGGCTAGTGGCTCTCTCCTTGAGGAATAACCCACGCTGATGACAAAGCTTACATCCCCTATAGATTAGCGAGATGTTATA
This sequence comes from Rhizomys pruinosus, assembly GCA_009823505.1. Classification (NCBI taxonomy): domain Eukaryota; kingdom Metazoa; phylum Chordata; class Mammalia; order Rodentia; family Spalacidae; genus Rhizomys; species Rhizomys pruinosus. Next base: position 264,093 of record VZQC01011101.1, read on the forward strand.
AAACCACAGTAAGACCCTGTCATATTTAACAGGAAGCGAAAATGTTAATTTCATGGATAACATACCATCATCGAACATATGTGTCTATTAACAAAGTAACCTATCATGACTTTTAGTGCTGTAGTAATACTATATACTAATTGCTGTCTTCATTCAGTAGGATCGAAAGGTTATTCCTGGACCAAACTGTCTCAGCCCTCATTGAAGGAAACAGCCACAATTGACTACGAGACGCAAGACAACAGCTCCAGAGAAAGTGACTGTTCTTTCTTCTCATCCACCTGTGCCCACTTTTCTAAGCCTAGGGCGACATCTGCAGAGCAGAGGGGAGGCGTGACAGAATGTAAGGTGCTTGGCGATATGGGCAGTGAATGAGTGAGAAAACTACAGCAATATACGTCTGGGCACAGACTCATTTGATCAATCTAATGAACTCAGCCCCCCCTTGATGGTGGGAAAGGGCATGTGGGGGTTTGGGCACAACAGCCTAGCTCCATCCATTTACCTGCAAAGTTCATGATGTTGTCCCTCTTTACCGCTGCATAGAACTCCATTGTATACATGTACCACATTTTCTCTATCCACTCGTCAGTTGAGGGGCACCTGGGCTGGTTCCAGCTTTTTGCTATTGTGAACAGAGCTGCAATAAACATAGCTGTGCATGTATCTTTGCAGTAAGATGTGTCTTGTGGGTATATACCCAGGAGTGGTATGACTGGGTCAAATGGCAGGCTCATTTTGAGTCTTCTAAGGGTTCTCCACACTGCTTTCCATAGTGGCTGTAAAAGTTCACATTCCCACCAGCAATGGATGAGTGTTCCCCTTTCCCCACAACCTCTCCAGCACTTGGTATCATTCATATTCCTGATCCTAGCCAGTCTTATTGGAGTAAGATGATATCTCAAGGTGGTTTTAATTTGCATTTCCTTAATTATCAGCGATGTTGAACACTTCTTTTTTTTTTTTTAGTACAAATGTTTCTTTATTCAAATGCAACATAGGCAGCATGACATCACCTCCTAGCAGCCAATCCCAGACCTTGGTATCATGTCACCCCAACACATGGAGATAAACAGAGAGGTCCTGTGACCCTCATTCGTGCTTCTGGAATTTGCTGGCTGGAATATCAGCTCACACACACCTAAGCTCAGATCAGACATGCCCACATCTCTCCCTTTTTGTATTTGCTTCCACAAGCTCAGAGAGCATCATAGATGTGGTGGTCAATTACCTTTGTCTGGACCAAATGGCCATGAATACTCTATAAAAATGATAAGGTTGAGTGGTAGTATATTTCTCCTACATAAAAAAAAATAATAATAATAATAAGACTAACCATCGCCCAAAGAAAAACTTAATACAGTAAATAAAGGCAACATTTACAAAAACCCAATTAGCAAACATCTGTGTCCAATTTTATACAGATAAGGAATTTGTTGTGCCCCAAGGTCTCAAGTCTGGCTGGAAAGGCCTGCACATACAATCTGGCTGGAAAGGCCTGCACCTACAATCATGCTGTCCAAATGAAAGCTCAGTTCGTATGTGCTGTGATCTCACAATTCACCTCCCCCCACTTCAGCCTTACAATTTGGCCTGCCCCCTCTTCCAGGAGTGGTACCTGGGCCTTGGAGAATGGCGTGAAAGAGGCTGAGAAGTAAAATGATGCATTTTTCTTTAAAGTGACCCTTCAGACCCTTGGGTCTGTCCAAGCTTTGCTTCCAACAGGCTGGTGGCTCATCCAGGGGCTCTTTTTTTAATGCTATTAATAAAACACAAATAGCAAGAAGCACAGGTAAACAAACATTGACTACCATGACAGGTTACATTATGGGCACAGACGTAAATGAACACTTGTTAAGATGTTTCTCGGCCATCTCTATTTCCTCCTCTGTGAAATCTCTATTCAGATCTTTGCTCCATCATTTGAGTGATTCATTTGTTTTCTTTCTTCTTTGTTTTTTGAGTAGTTGTATACTCTGGAAATTAATGCTTTGTCAGATGTATCTGCAGTGAAGGTTTCCTCCCACTCTGTGGGTTTTCTCTTCACTTCCTTTATTGTTTCTTTTGATGTACAGAAACTTTGGGTCCCATTTGTCAATTGTCGATCTTATTTCTTGTGCAGCTGCTGTCTGATTTAGGAAGTCTTTTCCTACGCCTATGTCTTGTAGTCTGCTGCCAAGTTTCTCCTCTATCACCTCCAGGTTGGGGTTTCACATTGAGGTCTTTGGTCCACCTGGAATTGACTTTTGTACAAGGTGAGAGGTAGGGGTTTAATTTAATTCTTCTACAAGTGGTGATCCAGTTTTGCCAACACCACTTGCTGAAGATGCTATCTTTCCTCCATTGTGTTTTCTTGGCGCCCTTGTCAAATATGAGGTGGCTGAAATTGTATGAGTTCATGTTTGGATCTTCAGTTTTATTCCATTGGTCAACTGGTCTGTTTTTGTGCCAGTACCAGGCTGTTTTTATGACTATAGCCCTGTAGTATAGTTTGATGTCTGGTATAGCGATCCCCCCTGTATTGCTCTTTTCACTCAGGGTTGCTTTGGCTGTTCGGGGTCTTTTGTTTCTCCAAATGAAATTGAGGATGTTTTTCCAAGCCTGTGAGGAAACTCTTGGGGATTTTGATTGGGATTGCATTAAATCTGTACACTAGTTTGGGTAGGATGGACATTTTTACTATATTTATTTTCCCAATCCATGAGCATGGGAGGTTTGTCCATCTTCTGATGTCTTCCTCAATTTCCTTTTTCAGGGGTTTAAAATTTTTGTTGTAGAGATCCTTGGTGTCTTTAGTTAGGTTTGTTCCTAGGTATTTTATTGTTTTTTGAGGCTATTGTTAGTGGGAAGGTCTCCTTGTAGTCCCTCTTCAGTTGCATGTTTTTAGTGTAAAGAAAGGCTACTGATTTTTCTAGATTTATTTTGTATCCTGCCACTTTACCAAAGCTCTTAATCATTTCTAGGAGTTTTCTGGTGGAGTTCTTAACATCCCTTAGGTAGACATATCATCAGCAAAAAGGGATAGCTTGACTTCCTCTTTTCCAATTAGAACTCCTTTAATTTCCTTTTCTTGCCTTATTGCCCTAGCAAGGGTTTCCAGCACTATATTGAAAAGGAGTGGTGACAGGGGGGCAGCCTTGCCGAGTTCCTACCCTTAAGGGGAATGCTTCTGTCATTTCCCCATTTAGGATGATATTGGCTGTAGGTTTCCTGTATATGGCTTTAATTACATTGAGGAATGATCCCTCCAGACCAATTCCCTCCAGGACTTTAAACATGAAGGGATGCTGGATTTTGTCAAAAGCTTTCTCCGTGTCAATTGAGATGATGGTGTGGTTTTTGTCCTTCAGTCCATTTATATGTTTGATGATGTTTATTGATTTTCGTATGTTGAACCATCCCTGCATCTCTGGTATGAATCCAACTTGGTCATGGTGGATGATTTCCTTGATGTGGGTCTGTGTGCGATTTGCCAGAATCCTGTTTAGAATTTTGGCATCTGTGTTCATTAGGGAGATGGGTCTATAGTTCTCCTTTTTGGTTGTATCCTTGCCTGGTTTTGGTAGTAGAATGATGCTGGCTTCATAGAAGGAATCTGGGAGAACCCCTCCGTTTGTATACTTCTAAACAATTTGAGTAGCAATGGTTGTTAAGTCTTTTCGAAATATTTTATAGAATTCTGCTGTGAAACCATCTTGGCCTGGGCATTTTTTGGTTGGGAGGCTACTTATTACATCTTCGATTTCTTCCTGTACTATTGGTCTATTTAGGCTGTCGACCTCTTCTTGGTTGAGCTTTGGTGATTGCCAGGATTTCAGATATTCATCCATTTCTTCTAGGTTTTCAAACTTAGCAGAATATAAGTTTTTGAAGTATTCCCGTCTGATTGTCTGGATCTTTTCACTGCCTGTTGTGATATTTCCCCTTTCGTCACAGATTCTATTGATTTGGAGTTGTTCCCTCTTTCTTTTGGTTAACTGGGCTAGAGGTCTGTCTATCTTGTGTATTCTCTCAAAGAACCAACTTTTTGATTCATTGATTTTTTGTATGGTTTTCTTTGTTTCTATTTCATTGATCTCTGCTCTGATTTTTGTTATTTCTTCTTGTCTGCTCCATTTTTTCCTGTGTCCCAGTATATGATCTATTTTGGAGATTTTTAACACGATAATCAGTCTGCATTGAACTAAGAAGTGATGTATGAAATGCACAAAATTTCAATAAAATATTTTTAAAAGAATATTATAGGTTAACTGGAAGTTTGAACTTCTAATATGCTGATAAACTAGAAACAAACAAAAAAACAGGAACCAGAAGACTCACATAGGATTTTTATTTCTTCAATTCACAGTCCAACTTGCCTTGAGGAAAAATATCTATCTTTCCTGGCATTTTTTTCAAACAGTTTCATATGTGGTGTTGCTGTCCTCAAAGTCACTATACACACCCGGCTGACCTTAAACTCCTGATTTTCCTACTGCCAGGTTCCAAGCTCTTGATTATAAATCTGTGCCACCATACATAGTCTGATGAGTCATTTTTATTACTTTGTCTTATTTACATTTTGTTAATGAAATCAATGGGCAGGTAGAAGGTTCGTGGAGTTGATTCCTGAAAACTGCACCCATATTTGAAAAGGTGGGAGACTATGACCAAAAAAGAAATAAATAAAAGGAAAAGAAAAGATCAAAATAAAGGCAAAGAGATTGTCCCATGGAAAACTGCCAAACTATAATCACATACAGCTCCGAGGACAAAAGACAGCAAAGGAAGATGCTTAAAGTTTACCAGATGTGGTCTTCATTTTGCAGTAGTGAGTGGATTGTCTTCAGAAGTCAGGCAGAGCTGGATGAGCTACAACACTTTGAAGAAAGAGATTACTTCTATGGTCCTGAAGAGTCTTGTGAAAATGATGTTTAATGATCATTTTCATCCAGGACTTTACATGGGGATTTCAAATCTGCTTATGGCCTAGCGGTTAAGAGCGCCGACCGCTCTTGCAGAGGATCCGGGTTCGATCCCCAGCACCCACATGGTGGCTGAGAACAGTCTGAAGCTCCAATTCCAGGAGAACTCCAGTTCCAGGGGAATCCAAGACCCTCTTCTGAACTCTGCGGCGTTGCATGACATGGGTGCACAGACTTGCATGCAGACAGTACATTCATACACATAGAGAAATAAATAAAATTAATTAAAAAATTAAAAAAAAAAAGATTAGTATCATCTAGTGTAGCATGGTCCATAGCGCATTGAACAAAAGAAATGCTGTTCTCTTTTGTTACTGGTATCAAACTAAATGTTATGTCCAATTTTATTAAGGAAGTGCAGGACTGAATGAGTTCATTCAGAACTTGATTACATATACAAAACTTTATAACCATCCAGAGTTCAGGGCATTCTTTCAATTTGACATCCCAACCTTCCTATCACTCAGACCCATAGGAAGGTAATGATGAATGAAACAAGAAGCTTCATTCAACCTCACAGATCATCAACTTAAGACCAACCTGACTTTCAAAAGCTAAAGTAATCAATTTCAAGTAAAAATCCCAATACCAGGAATGGTCTCCATCTTTTGGAGTTATTGACCAGGAACATCCCACAGACCAAAAACAATGCTGGCTATTGCCATTGCACTTGAATACCTACCAGAAGGAGAAGTTAAGATCCTGTTATTTAAGATACTACATTCATGAAGCATAGAACAGTCAAGGAAAAATCAAGCTGGTACTAACAACAAACCTTCATCTCTTCTTAGATTTCATAGTACTGGAAGAGAGTCATTATAAATCTGTTTTACCCTGCTGTGAACCATGTGTGCTACAATAAGAATTGCCCTGCAGGATATGGGTACTGGTGCAACAGTGGTATGGATGTTAAGGGAGTAGCCAACAATTTTCTGTTTGGGTATAAGGCCTGCTTCATAATACATAGCTTATAACTGCCACTATCATCAGGGTCAGAAACCTGTGGCTAGACAAGCCATAAGGGAGAACCTACTACTATTATTCTGCTACATAGACATAGTATTAAAATGACATTTTTATTCCCATAGATTAATGCATGTCTCAACTCTCAATTGAGAAGATTCTTCTTGCAGTAGATGGTGATTAATACAGAGACCCACAACTGGTCAAGAGAATAAAAGACTGCAGAGTACTCAGTACTAAAGAGAACAACTATATCAAGCTCTTTCCTCCCAGAGATCAGAGATATTTGGGAAATAGAGAGTGGAAAGATTTTAAGAGTCAGAGGTGGGACATGAATACAGGGAAGTCATGGTCTTTACACACAATGGGGCAGTGCTGGTGACAGGATGCACAAGTGCTGGTGACAGGATGCACAAGACCTATACAAACCAAAGCCACACAAACATAACATGAACGGTAGGCAGGAAGTCCGAGCCCTAGCTAAGGATCTATTGATAATTTAAACTTGCTGGGAGCTCACATTTGAGAACTGAGACACGCATTAATCTATAGGAATAACAATAAGTCATTTTAATACTATGTCTATATAGCAGCAGTTAGTTTTACTTAAGCATATGACATCTCATAGGTTTTCCATGCTTCAAGTTATAGAACCACACCCAAGAGTAATTGGAAAACACAAATTACATGCAATAAGTCTTATAAAAAGAATGGGGGCTGGAGAGATAGCCTAGTGGTTAAGAGCACCGACGCTCTTGCGGAGGACCCGGGTTCGATCCCCAGCACCCACATGGCTGCTGAGAACCGTCTGTAACTCCAATTCCAGGAGAACTCCAGTTCCAGGGGAATCCGAGACCCTCTTCTGACCTCCGCGGCATTGCACGACACGGGTGCACAGACCTGCATGCAGACAATACATTCATACACATACAAAAATAAATAATAAAAAAAATTAAAAAAAAATAAAAAAAAGAAAAATAATAATAGAGGACATGAAGTTAAAAGGATAGTAAGGTGTGATGGAGATGAGGGATGGATCAGAATATGATCAAATACATTGAATGAAATTCTCAAATAGTAAAAATTTTATTTAATTTGAAAAGGCAGAGTTAGCAAAGTTATTCTCGCAAAACCAAACTTTCATGAAAAATGTTATTCTGTCAAAGTGCTACAAAAAGGAGTTCTCAACAGAAAAAAAATTATTCTTGACCATAATGTGCTCTTGAAAATTGTGAAATATCCACTTTTGATTGACCTGCATTGTTCTCTCCAAATGATAGAAACATGTAACTTTGTTCTGTATTTTGCTGTTGGAAAGACATTATTTCATTCACTTAGAAAGAGAATAGCATTTTCCTGAACAATAAGGAATGTTTTATGTTACCAAATCTTCCAGTGGGTTACATACACTCCTTCAAAATACTTGAAACCAGAAAATATTCCTTCAGATACAATGGGACAAATTGAGCTTTGTAAAGACAGAATTACTATTTTTGATAATATTACAACCTTTTCCAAGAATTGGGAATATATTGCATCCAATCTTATGAGGTCCTGGGACCCTGTCATATGATCCTACATCATTGGTGTTAGCATTCACAAGACCCAGGCAAGCTCAACCAGACAAAAATCCAGCATGGAACTGCAGAAATGGACAGCAGAACGTAATTTTAGCTGAAGAAATATTGGAAGCTGATTACAGTTGGATGGAGAACTGTCTTTCTTTAAGGGTGGGACTCTGGATAAGCTGTCTAGAACTCAGAGGATGAACTGGCTCTGGGGAGTAGACAGAGAGATTAATTTGGCACAGTGGTCCCTAATACAAATGACAAAATGTATGAGCTCCAGGGAGGGCTGTGGGAGCCGCCATTAGAGAAAGAATAAGGGAGATTAAGACCAGTTGAGATGTTATGCATGAAATACACAAAAATTCAATTAGAAAAATACCTTTTAAATGTGATTATATGACAACCTTGAAGAGGACTGGTGCTGTTCTGTAAGAAGTTCTACAGCAGCTGCTTCCTTTTTTACTGCTGAGATGCTAACATGAATAATATTCTTCACAAGCCACTAAGGTTAAGGAGAGAATGAGCTTCAGAGATTCTGGTCCACTCTGGAATAATGGACACCAAAAAGCAGGGAAAAGCAGATTGGTACCAAAGAAAATTTTCTTGAAATTCAGAATTGTCCTTTTTTTTTTTAAAATCACTCAGCTTCACTAAACTTGTACAGAAAAAAAATTTCACTACCATTGAATCCTAATGTGGCTAAACCAGAAGATATCGGGGACTTTAACACACTATTCAGAAGGAAACAGTGCCACATTGTGTGTGCCTCTTACTCTATAGTGAATGCCAGTGTCCTGAAGGAAGATGATGCATTTGATGGTTTCTCTAATGTTCATCCTTCCAAAGACTTGTTCTGTGACAAGTTCCCGGTCAAGAACCCATAAGGCAAATGTGAGTCTATGGGTGAGATTGAAACTCCTATTTGTGTGAATACATTCAAATATGTTTATCAGTGTCACCTTTTACATATGATGTTGAAAACTATGAAAAATGTGGTTTGGGCTTAATGAAAGAAAATAAGCAATTCAAAGAGCTAAACTTTGAATTGAAATTTGTAGTTTTGTTTATTAAATTTATTTTCTAAACAGAAAAATTTTAAACTATTATTCTTAGAACAAAACTAATTTTAAAGAAAATGTTTTGTTATTGATACTTTTTTCCTCTTAAGTTTACACTAATTCTCATAAGATAGACTGTTTTAATAACCTATTATTATATTAATATAAATATACTATACTCATAGTTTTACTATGACTTTTATCATATCAGAATTATGCAATTATACATGGTAGTTTAAGAAGAAGCCATAGCTTTCTATGATAAACTGTTTGAAATAATTGGGTCTTAGTAGGATTAAGATATAAAACCATACTTAACACATTGCTTGCTGGGTAGCACTGAATTTTGAAGAGAAAATAAGAAATAAACAATTCACATCTTTTCAAAACATTTGTTCAATGTGTGCATCATTTTCTCTTTGGAGAAAAAAGCATTAATGGTTAGAAATATTAAGAACTCCCATGTTATAGATATTAAATCTCAGGGTATTTATACCTATGAAACAGCACTTGTGACAGCATGCACAAGACCTATGCAAGCTCAAGCAAGCCAGGGCTCCACCATAGCATAGACAGGGGAAGTAAACAAGATGCCCCAGAACTAGGCGAGAATCTATTGACAATCGCTTCTGGAAGAGGGGAGTCAGTGTGAGTGTGTGTGTGTGTGTGTGTGTGTGTGTGTGTGTGCATGCGTGTGTGTCTGTCTGTCTCTGTGTGTGTCTGTGTGTGTCTATGTGTGTCTGTGTGTGTCTTAGTGTTTGGAAAAGGGGGTCTGCTTTATTGGATATTTGGGAGGAGGTTTGAGACAGGGTTTCCCAGCTGGCTTGAATTCATTATATGGACCAGGCTGGCCCTGATCATACAGAGATTTGCCTGACTCTGTCTCCCAAGGACTGGAATTACAGACATGCACTACCCAATCTGACTGAGTCAGTTTTCATTAAGGATGTGAAATTTGATAGGTTGACCAGACTATAAGAGATGTACCCATAGGCAAGAGCACTTGGGTAACATGAATTTAACTAAATAAGTCTTTTTAAAAGTAATAATAGGAACTAAATAAGAACCTAAACAACCTAATATAAACTGCTAAGTCCCTCATCAGATGGTCCCCCCACTCCCCACTGCCCCTGGCTCCCAACCTGATAGACAGAACCATATAAACCATATAAACAATATAAACAGAGTGAAAATTAAATTTAAAAAACTCAGAGTAGAAGTTCCTACTAGATATATACTCAGCAAAGAACATTCACATACTCACCAAGATATAAGCTTAGGAAAGGACTTTCTAAATGGGACACCAGCAGCTCAGACATTAAGGTCAACAATTAATAAGTGAGACCGCATTAAACTACAAACTTCTATACAGCAAAATAAATAGCCAAGAAAGGAAGAGGAAACCACCGGGAGAGATAAAATCTCACCAGCTACACATCCAACAAAGAACTAATATTAAGAATATAAAGAACTCACAAAATGAAACAAGAAAATAAATGACCTAATAAAAGATGGGCTATAGACCTGAACACGGAGTTCTCAAATCAAGAAATAAAAATGGCTATGAAATACCCTAAAAGGCATTCAACATACTTAGTAATTAGAAAAATGCAGATAAAATCACTTTAAGATTCAATCTTATTCCAATCAGACTGGCTAAAATCAAAAGAATATAGTACAAATGCATATGAAGATGTGGAGAAAGCGGAATGTTCTTTCACTGCTGCTGGTATTTCAAACTCACCTAACCCTTGTGGAAAGCAATGTGGATAACTCTCAAAAAACTAAAACTGAATCTACTATATGACCTAATTATTCCACCCTTGGCATAGACTCAAAGGACTCATCATACTGTAGAGATACATCCATGTTTGTTGCTGCTCTGTTTACAATGGAAACAACCTAAATGCCCCTCAACTCACAAATAGGAAATGAAAATGTGGTACATTTACACAATAGAGTTCTAGTCAGCAGTAAGAAAAGATGAAATCATGAGATTTGCAGGTAAATGAATACAACTAGAGAATGTTATACTAAGTGCAGTAACACAAATGCAACAAAGCAAACCATGTATGTCCTCACTCATTTGCAGATTGTAGCACCAATCACTTATATGTGCATATATCTGATCTAACACCAGGAGCCAGGAAAATGGAAAGAATGAAGGGAGGTAACAGACAAGAAAAACCCAAAAGAAGGGGATAGATGGCAACAGATGTTACTAGGGGGAGGAGAGTATTCAGCTGGGAGGAGAGGGATGCCATGCAAGGGAGCAAGGTGTGTGTGTGTGTGTGTGTGTGTGTGTGTGTGTGTGTGTGTCTGTGTCTGTGTGTCTGTGTGTGTGTCTGTGTCTGTGTGTGTGTGGTTGTGGCAGATGGGGGTAGAAATCAGGAGAGTGGGGATGGTCAGAGGCCAGTGCTACTGCAGGAAGGAAAGCTTAATGGGGGTACGATGACTTGACTAGGAAGGGGGGAAGCACTTCCAATTGGAGGAAAAAGAGATGAATCAATCTTGAGGTGCTAGGATCCCAGAGGGAAATAGGCTGTCCCCATAACCCCATAAGAAATACACACACACACACACACACACACACACACACACACACACAATCTAAACATTAATATATTAATTTTTGTTAATTTTACCATGTAAATACTAGGAAACTAATACAAAAATGATCCTCTGGAAAAAAGCTGAAAATTTAAAGGGGTTTCAATAAACATTTACCTAACCAACAATTTTGATAACCAAATTATTCCACTAGGCATTTCTCTGAGAGTTTGGAAATAAAATGTGACAAACGGTCAAGGTGTTCCTAACTAGAGAAAAACTGTATGAACACAGAGAGAATGAATGAGAGATGGAGCTGAGGCGGGTCTACAGAGAAACAGAAATGGAAAGGGAGGATGCAACGGTCTACTCTGCAAACTGAGCCCAACCAGCTGCACCCTCCCTCTCCACAGCTTATTAGAATAAACAACTTGAGTTGTATCAATTCTCATTTCCAAGCATAACCTCCCATGATAACAATTACCTCTTCTCATTGAAGGTAAATCATTCTTATTAACATAATCATTCTAAATAGCAATATGGGGTTTCACTATAGTCAAAGTATGAGTGAGTGGGTATTTAAGTATTGGCTACACTGAAATATTCTGTCATAATCTGCTCAGCTTTGTTTCTAAAGAAGGATGCTGATGTTTTAAACAAGCATTTGTAAGATTCAACAGAATTGTCTGTCCCCTATTTGGAAAAATTATTAGGAATGAGTACAGACATGTGTATGCAAGGCAGGAACCAAGGGGTCTGTCACACTAGTGAGAATGCTAGTGAGTTCTTTAAACTTCGAAGACAGTTCACTATGGGGTGTACACGTTAAAAAGCACCTACTGATGGTTATATGGTCAAAAGTAATACATTTTCTCAGTTTGCAAGTAAAATTATGCTTAGAAGATCATCAAAACCTTTAGATTTTTCAAGGTAATTAAAATTTTCAAACTTAATGGGAGGTATAGAGCAATCATTAGTTAACCATTACTCTAGTAAATAACATTTTACATTCTACTTTTTTTAAGAAAGAAAAGCTTCAGGGTGTTTAATCCCAGCACTCCCAGAGGCAGAGGAAGTCAGATCTCTGTGAGTTCAAGGCCAGCTTGGTCTATATAGTGAGTTCCAGGATAACTAAGGCTACAGGAAGACCTTGTCTCACAAATATCTGCCCCCCCCAAAAAAAAAGAAAATCTAATAAGAAAGAAAAAGCATATAAAGGTCATTCAGGTTAGGTTGAAATTGTTAAAATACTCCCCCCCATAGGTAAAGACCTACATAATTTTAATAGGATTTAGTATGAAAATAAATTGTTCCTTTCTTGGAGAAATGTCATATTAAATTTTAAAAATAAAAAAGTTATTTTTGTCATGTTTCATCATATGTTATCAAGAAATCTGTGGTTCGATATTATGCTTAATTGTGTCATAAATGGTTAAGCCTGAAGACTGGAATCTTCCACAGTAAGTTCTCATCCTTACTGTTAGCTGGCAGCTGTGTGGCACTGGGCAAGTCTTAATATTTCTGAGTTTCAGGTGTGCACTCTCAAATGGAACTAAAATAATACTTCATAGTCTGGCACGGCACATGTTTTTAATCCCAGTGCTCAGAAGGCAAAGGCAGGCAGAGCCCTGTGAGATTTAGGCCAACCTGGTCTATATGGTGAGTTCTAGGCCAGCTCTGAATGCAGGGAGACCCTGTTTCAGAAAGAAAAATTTTCATGAAATTCTTGTGAGTAATAAGGGAGTACACATGAGATACATTGAGATAGACTTTACACTAATATGCACAGAATACACTGATGTATTTATTTTTTATGTTTTTAATGACTTATTGTGAATTCTTTATAATTTGTCTTGAATACCTTGAGATCCCCTCAGTATTTACAACCGTATTTGCTGCCCATAAAATAGAGGATATATATGATATATATCACATATATATGTATAAATAACACACATATATGTGTTACACACACACACACATATATATATATACATATATGCATACAGACATTTGTAAGGCCTGTAGAGTCAAATTTATGTCCCCAAATGCCCTTTGGTGTTTGGTGAGGGTACATCCATTGACACCTAGTTAACCTACTAAGATTCTCACATTTAAAGGAGGCTAAATCTGTCCTTCCCAGCATCCATTGGTTGTCAACAGGTCCCCACTTCTCTACAATTATGCTGGGATTTTGTATGGCTTGAGTTTTTTTTTCAGGTTGTCCATGCTTTCACCATAGCTATAAATTTATGTGCACAACTGACCAGCTTTCTATAAGACAAGAAAATAGAGTTTTGCAATCTTTCAACCCCTTCTTCCACAGTGATCCCTAAGCCTTGGGAGGCAGAAGTTTGATACAGGTGTTCTATTAAGGGATAAGCACATTGAAAGCTCTTTTTTTTTTTTTTTTTTTTTTTGTCTTTTTGAGACAGGGTCTCCCTATAGCCCCAGCTGGCATGGAGCACACTCTGTAGACCAGGCTGGCCCTGAATTCACAGAGATCTGCCTTCCTCTGCCTATGCCTCCCGAGTGCTAGGATTAAAGGCATGTGACACCATGCACATGCCGGGCTTCAAAAGCCATGTGGGTGCTGGGACTTGAACCCGGGTCCTCTGCAAGAGCAGTCGGAGCTCTTAACCCCTTAGCCATCTCTCCAGTCTGACACTGAAAGTTCTTATTCTCTACATGTTGGCCAGGTGTAATTCTCCGTGTTAACCACAAATACAAACATTAACCTATGAGTATAAAAATAACTCATTAGAAATCCACTTAATACTATATCTATTTAGCAGAATAGCTCTATTAGGCTTTTTTTTCATGCCTTGTGGGTTCTCTAGCCTTATATTCCTAGACACAATATCAATGTAAGGTATGGGCTCCACCCTATGAGTAAAAAGGTTTAAAGGGGCTGGAGAATGGGAGAGCAGGGCATAGAAGGGAGTATGGAAAAGGTAACTAACAGTAAAGGCCTTTAGAAATACCCATAAAGAAACTTAGCACCACAGAATCTTCTTAAAGCATATATGATTATTAGATGATAGATAGATGATGATGATAGATGATAGATAGAAGATAGATAGAATATCTATTTTAAATTTGATATTGTTATACTCAAAAACTCTTCACTCATTTTGTTAAAAGTTTAAAATAAAACTATAAAAACATGACAAAAAATTATTTACTAGCTTAGACTCATTGTTTTACAGATAGAATTAAAAGGTCTACATTAAATTCTTAAGCTTTTATTTTAAGATTCATCCTTTAAAATTACTGCTTAGACAAAATTCTAACAAAGGCAAGAAAAGTGTGGCATTTGGGATCTCATAAAGTGATATCTAGTAATAAAGACAAAAGCTTTGGCAACTTCCCTCTATTATCAGAGAAGGGAATTAATCTCCTGAGTCTGGAACAGGGATGTTATTCTTAGTACGCCCTAAAATACTGGACCATTTCCTTTTGCTACAACATAAAACTCATTCTTAGAATTATAGAGGCGTTAAGCCGCCGGGCTCCGCCACATAGCGAATCCACAATAAAGCCGGCAGAGAGTTTCCATCTGACCAGGCCCTGGCAGAGATCGAATGGCAAATGAAAAAAAGAAAAGAATTATAGGAAGCTTCTTTGAAAATTAGGGAAACGCTTATTCAAAAGATAAAGTGAAATTAAAGTGATCTAAAGATGAATAGCAAAGCAAGATGCAGTCATCCATCTACTTTGAGTAAATCCAAATGATGACATACTCTGAATCAAGGATTAACAGGCATTCAGCATGTCTGAATACTTACAGATTGTAGAAGAACATTCTTAGCAAAAAGAAATTTTTAGGCAGTAAATAGAAATATTTATTGTACAGGAAGCATCTTCTGTTCTCAACTATAAACCTAATTCAACCATGTTAAAATATTTGGAAACTTTAAATGCTTTATTTTGAACTTTATTGTTAATTTCCTCATTTCAGCATAGTGCTGAGAGTTGTGTATCCCAGGACGATTATAATACCTTTCTGACAAGAATTCAAGTTCAAGGAAAACAGAGTTAAGGAACTGAGAAATAAATCATGTCAAAGCCTTCAAATTCAAAAGCATATATAAATATGTAAATTATTGAAGTATTACATGTATTTTCAATCAGTTGCACCTGCCAAGTGATCCAATTACCTAGCAAAGGCTTTGATCAGTATCTACTACATTCATTGATTTTTTAAAAGTTTACTAATATTACTCATAAATTTATCAGAAATTGGTAGTTGCTAGGGGTGGGAGAATCATTCTTCTTTGAGGGTGTGGCCATTAGTAGATTTCCCAGGTCTAGTTGACAATGTCACACTGATGCACATATAGACAGCACTAATTGGACTTGGTGGGTTGTAACAAAATGGAAGACACAAAGTTGGGAGGGACATTTGCTGACAGAGCACATGAGTGGATATGGAACGGGGATATGGGGTGGACAGGATCATATTTCATTGTATATATGTATGAAATTTCAGAGGAAAAAATAATAAATTTATGAGTATAAATAGCAATTACAGTCTAGATAAAAATCAATCCTCTGCTTCAAAATCCCCTACAAAACTTACCTATGGATTGAGCTCTATCTTCATGTAATCTAATCCATGGCAGATGAAAACAAAACTATAAATTCCATCTATTTACACTGAGTGTTGACTTTTTCCATATATCAAGCTAGAATAGAGCATTACAGGATTAATATTCATGGTCTACTGACTAGGACACACACACACACACACACACACACACACACACACACACACACACACAAACACACATATTAAAAATATTTCCATGGAAGTGCCTTTTCAAAAATTCTTCATCCAGTACAACAGAGTCCAGTGATGGTTTCCCTTAATGATCTCTGTACCTAGTAGTTTTCTTTTTCATTCTATGTGTATGAATTTTGCCTCCATGTATCTAAGTACACCCACGTCATTCAGTGCCTGCAGAGGTCAGAAGAGGGATAGTAACTCAGCATAGTGCTGGACCTATAGCTACAGATGGTTTCTAGCTGCCATGTGGATGCTGGAATTCAAACCAAGTCTTCTGCCAGACTACTCAGTGCTCTTTTTTTTTTAATTAGTTTTTATTGATGCTTTGTGCATTTCATACTACATGTGTTGCCAATCGGGAAAAAAAAAAAAAGAAAAAAAAAAATCAGGCTTTTTCCCTTTCCCAATCCCCCGCACACCACCCACCCAACAGCCTCCAGATCATGCATTCTGCCAGTACTGTCCCGATCTTTCTTGCTCAAAAAATCTCATTGGTTTTTTCATTTTTAGCTATAAGGTGATAAATCCACTGAGTCAAAAGCATCCTCATGCAAAACCATTTGCAGGCTATTGTGCCCAAACACATACAGACCCCACCATCCAGTGGGGGGTGACAGGATGATTTGATCAATCACTTGAATCAAATGAGATAGTCACCAGATCTATCATTGCTTGTAGTTTTACCATTCACCCCATCTGCACCCTTACACTTCTACAACCACGCCCCCTCTTCCGCGAGTTGTTATCCCTAGCTTAAGGAAAAGGGCACAGTTGGAGAGAGAGTGTAAAACAGTCCACTCTCTCATGGAGCGTTTCTTGGACTCTTGGGTCAATTCTGGCTGTTTCTGTTCATGAGGCTGTACGGTTTGTCCAGGGAATAACCTTCGATCCTACATGAAGAACAAGCAATTAGATATATAGGTATTTAGAAGGAGTAGGCATCACTGAAGTGGTTATGGTAGTGTACTTTGTCATAGACACATGTGTTTGGATGATGTTAATCCATGAATTACAATAGGAAGCCCTGCCCCGCCTGTTGATAGGAACTAGGTTTATAGAAGAGTCCTAAATGAAAAACTTACGCGTTCGTAGGTTGGCCACAAAGGTGAGCTTATGGTTAGAGACTATCCTTCCTCCCAACCCAATAGAAGCAATGAAGAAAGATGGGACAAGGATGGGGTCGCGGTCCCCAACTTTAAATTAAGGGAGACAACTATTGTATAGGTAATCTCTTATAAAACCGTAAGGCGAACGAGGTGCTTTTCTTAATTAGACATACGAGACAAGGGAACGTGGAAGTGATTTGGAGGAAAAAGGAAGGGAAAGAGAAAGAGNGGGGGGGGGATACAGAAAGACATGAAACCTTTTCATCAAACCCTTGCAATTCAAATCTTAAAACTAACTATGGGAAAAGATTTGTTTGTTCCAACAGGACAAAACGTCACCAACTTAACGGCTGAGAAAGAAAAGATACAGGTTTGCATTGAGTAGGATGTACCAAAAAGTGGCAACGGAAAGGCTGACCCGTCTGAACATTCAAAGGAAGAAAAGCCTCAGATTGCCATAAACATCGAACCCCTCTGTGGATCCTACATGTAACAACTAGTTATAATGAGTCCTAATGAAACTTACCTTCTAGGTGCCACAAAGGTTCTGATATGAGAGACTTCCTTGCCTTCCCACCCATAGAACAAGGAGAAATATGACAATGATGAGGTCGCTCCCCAACTGTAAATTGGAGACAACTATTGTAGAGGTAATCTCTTATAAAACCGGTAAAACTGCTTTCTTTAATTGACTACTAGACATGGGAACTGTGGAAGGGATTACTCTCTGTTCAGAACCAAATATAATACTAAAGTCCTAGGGCTATGCACTCAGGCAAAATATATTAATACAGGAGCTCTGACATCAGCAATGGATTGTTCTACCAGGTGGATGTTGGCCAGGGGATCCAAGGCCCCACAAAAGGTAAGGGCTCCTTGCCTCTAAGTTGGGATACCTACAGGAGGAGAGGCAATAAGACCCTGCTGCCGAAGACCTGACGTTAACATGGGAGGGATGTATTGAGACCACACATGCAAGTGTACAGATGGCCTCTGGAATGCCAGAGAGTGTTACCAAAGGCCACTAAACCAATAAAGCAAATATGGGTCTCCCTGAGTCAAGCAAGACTCCACCGTCAGCACCAGCTACACCTCACCTGCCTGGAAATACTGTGCAGCAGAGGCAGCCATGTGCCTGTATATCCCAAATCTAATTGGCTATTGGCTCTCCCCTTGGAGAAATAACCCATGGCTGATGCCACAAGCTTACATCCTCTACTGGTTAGGAGATGTTATAAGCCACAGTAATACTCAGTGCTCTTAACCACTGATCCAACTCTCCAGAGCCCTCAGTATGTTTCTTGTTGCTGTGACCAAATACTGGACAAAAACAAATAAAAGCAGGCAGAGTTTTTCTAGCTCACAGTTTAAGGGTACAGTCCATCGTGGTGGGAAGCTGTGGCATGAGGAACATGAGGCAGCTTCTCACACTGCATCCACGTTCAGGAAGAAGGGGCTATCATTGCTGGTGTTTGGCTGACTTCCTCCTTTTTTATTCAGTCTAGGATCCCAGCCTACTGGATGATGACTCTCATCTTAGGGTGATTCTTCCCATCTCAACCCAATCTGGAATCTCTCTCACAGATGTGCCCAGAGGTTTGTTCCCCAAGATGATTCTAGATCCTCTCAAATGGATAATCAATATTGACCATAATTCTCTGATAAGTAGAAGCCTCTGTTTTTGGTTTTTGTTTGTTTTTGTTTTTTTTTTCCCTGGGAAACATTCTCATGCCCATATGTACTTTGCTCAGTGGCGTCTCTGTGGCAGAGGAATGAAGCTATAAGCACCTTAAAGTCAGCCTTTGAGGACTTCAACTTGCAGCTTCTTGACTGAGAAATGAATTCAGAGACATGGTATGAAAAGTCTCAACGATAGCAAAGAGGCAATGAGATAGAGCCATAGACAAAGCTTGTGCTCTTAGGAAGTATTTGCAGAAAGCATTCACTTACCTGAGCTTCTCTTTCACTTTACACTAATGTATATCACCTTGACAATGATTGGGTTTTGTTAGTGACAGGTCAGATGTAGTGACAGGTTATGATGATCCCATAGGATTATAATGCAACTGAAATATTCACATTCCCTAGTGAGCCTGTAGCCTTCCTAATGTCATAGGCAGCATACTGTTCACTTGTGTGTGGTGGTGCCCACCCCTAACTGGTACATCTACAACACAACACCTATACCTAAGGCTCAGGGAACATTGGGAAAGAGGAAACTAGAAATTTTAGACAATAAGAAGATCAAGATACCTGCTGCTGGAAAATGTCTTCCAAACATGAAATGGAAGCTACACATATGAAATCTCAACAGTATGGTTGTCTAAATAAGACTTGCACATGTCACTGCCAGTTGACATGTCAATGCCGATGGAGAAAATTCCACAAGGCTGCACCTTTAGTTCAGGTGCTACAGGCAATCAACAGCTGCTGAGAGAAGGGTAATCGGTCCAGGGATGAGCTAATTTAAGGGTTATCAAATTCCAAACAGTCAGCCCTAAACTTATGTATGTATGAACAACAGTAATGGACTCAGTAGGTTACATATGAGTGGGCATATACCAATAATAATTAGAGAAAAGTTCCTGAATTTAAGAGGGAATGAGGAGGACAGGAGAATATAGTACTATATAAGAAATTTTCCAAAAATTTAACTTAAAATAATTCCAGGCTTGATAACACACCCTTCTAATCTCAGCATTGGGAAGTGATAAAAAGATTCTTGGGGTTACCTGGCTAGTTATCCTAGCCTAATTAGTGAACCCCAGACCTCAAGTGAGAGACTCTTTCTAAAACAAGGTGGATGGCTCTCAAAAATGATATCTCTAAACTCCCCCAACAAGTACCTGTGCACCCACATAGAAATGCACACACACACACACACACACACACACACACACACACACACACAAACACAAACACAAACACAAGCTTGATTAAGTACCATAGTGAATAAGTCCACAATATCCCTGGTTCAGGGCATATTCATCTTCACCAACTTGTCCCTATAGCAGGGTTTACAGTGGAAATTTATGTGAGTCATAGAAAATCCTCAGTCACAAAATGAAAATGTGTTTTTCCATACTAAAGCTATTCGGCTACACATGGGAACTGAAATGCTCTCTACAGTTCCTGCCAAGTCATTTCTGAGTAATATTTATTAAGAAAAAATAGCATAGCATCCAAATTCCTAACACTAGAGTATAAACCTGAAATGCATAGAATGATTTTAAATTTGTATGTTAATATTAAAGTTCGTGTACTTCTCAGAAGAAATGAAATACTTGTTCAGAAACACAAAACTTTCAGCAATAAAAGGGCACAACTATAAAAAACAATTCTAGTAAAATCACAAATTGATGTTCTATTAAACCACAAGTTCCCCTCTACATAATTGAGTGTTGCCAAGATCAAATGACATTTCTTAAAGTTCAGCTGAGAATGATTTTGAATAACCTTTAAAAAGACCCTGGTGAAGAATGATAGAATATTCTATGAGTTGTTAAGCATTTGGTCATGATCATGAATATATTTACCATCACCTTTTCATAATGTCTTAAAAATATTTTTGAAATACTTGTGAGATCTCAGAGGAATCATCTGTTAAAAAGCTATATTCCAAAAGACAGTTCTGTGGATACATGTACACATACTCTGAGGCAAAGTGACCCTCAACTATTACAAAGAGAAATTGCCCTGAAAAATGTCCAGTGGTAGGTTGGCAAATTATTTTCAATCATCAATTTTTCTTGAAACACAAACACTTGACATGTTATGATGCATAGTCCTTTTGAAAGTCTGTTATGAAGATAGAGAACAATTATTTCCTAGGGAAGGAAAGGCTATGGAACAGTTTATGTTTTTGTCAAACCCATCATATTTTTTACAGTGTGACTCTAAGCAAGACAGACATACTAGCTTCAACTGAGAAATAACTGAGTGTGATTTTTATATCCTACTATGATGCAATTAGT
This sequence comes from Rhizomys pruinosus, assembly GCA_009823505.1. Lineage (NCBI taxonomy): Eukaryota > Metazoa > Chordata > Mammalia > Rodentia > Spalacidae > Rhizomys > Rhizomys pruinosus. Next base: position 285,065 of record VZQC01011101.1, read on the forward strand.
TGCTAAAATTCACAGTGAAAGCATGAACTTATTTCACTTAAATAAAATTAAGCCTATATATCAGAATTTTCGAACCTATTTTATCAAATATATGCTTTTCATTTTCTCACTACAGAAAAAAGCCATTTGTTATAGCAATTATCCATTTTGATAATGAGTTCTCAAAAACATTAAATACCTTCTTTTATTAACCCAATAAACTTGAGGATTTCTGAAATACACATTGGATTTCTGAGGAATGCTACATCTTCACAAAGAATCACTTAAGCCTATTGACACAAGAAGCTTAACTTGGATTTAAATAGCACCTCACATATAGCTCACAACCTAGAAGGTGAGTTCCTAGCAATACATCCTGATGAACTATTTGCTTAATATCTCTCAAAAATCTTTGCATGCAGATTATCTAAAAAAATCTTTAGACTTAAAAATATTTAAAATTTTAAAGAAATTTCATGCCTCCCCTAAGTTCTGTTCACTCCTAACTGTTCCCATCAATAGTCAACTGCTTCTTTTCATAAACTATGAATAAATGTAAATTAGGATAACGGAAAACACAAAAATTGGGTGTAAGGAATCTGATGACCTCGGTCTATGTTAACATTGATGGGTCTCTATGGAAAACCTGGTACAACACAGCTGATGATATACTAAGAGGCAGCCACCTAGCAGATCATGACAGAGAACAGAAAAATTACTTGTTTACTTGAAAACTTCCTTCTGTTTTTTTGTTCTTGTTGTTGCTGTTGCAAATGTAATTTTATATCATTAAATTTTTCAGTTGTACAAAGGAAGATATTTGGGTTGAAAATTACTATTATCTTAGTTTAAAAAACCCCACCCATCTAGGGTTCAGGGACCATTGTTGAAGAGCAGATACAAAGGTCTTTAAGAGCCAGGGTGGAGGTGCATGACCATAAGCAAATAAAGTATTAGAGGCTCCTGGGACCTTGCTCATATGAATCAGCAGCACTGGTGTTGACAAACAAGCACAAGACCAGTGCAAACTCAAGCAAACAAAAACCCAGCAACGGAACTGGAGAAATGGGCAACAGGACCCAATCTTAGCCAAAAAATTATTCACAGCTGATTACTGCTGGATGAGGGAAAGCTGATCTTTAAGGGAGTGATGTTAGATTAACTGACTCCAGTGGATGAACTTCCTGTGAGAGACATCTGGGTACACTAAACTGACTTGATAGGCCATAACATAAATGATAGAATGTATGAAATAGGGCAGGGTGGTTATGGGGTGGTGCAGATGGGGGAGGGAGTATAATGATGATTAAGGTTTTTTATATGAAATATAAAGAAATCAATTTAAAATCTGATATTAGGGCCCAGCATGGTGGTGCACTCCTTTAATCCCAGCACTTGGGAGGCAGAGGCAGGCAGATCTCTGTGAGTTCAAGTCCAGCCTGATCTACATAGTGAGTTCCAGGCCAGCAGGCGCTACAGGGAAACTCTGTCTCAAAAAGTGGTATTCAATTTAGAGGAAGTCTCTTCCTTAATTCTTTGAGGCACTACTACAGTAATCACAAAATCACACCCCTGAGCAGATGTCTCATGTTGTACAAAAATCAGATTGAATGCAGAGCAAGCTAGTAAGCAGCCTTCCTCTATGATCTGAGCTTCAGCTCCTGCCTCCAGGTTCCAGCCCTGAGTTCCTACCCTGACTTCTCTCAGTAAGATAAAATACAGCCTTTCCTCCACAAAGTGGTTTTGGTTAGTATTTTTATCACAGCAATAGAAAGAAGCTAAGACGACAGCCAACGTTTTACCAGCTCTATGAGTTTTTTTCCATAAAAACATTCCAAATTAACATATAAAGCTAAGCACGATGCCTTGCAATTCCATCTTGCTTTCCTAGCTTTCTCTTTAAGTGCTGTATAGCAGTCGTTCTTAGCTTCTTAGCTTTGCTTTTAAAAAATGATGAATGTGCTCAATTATGTCACCAGGGACAACACAGGTTGAAATCCTACCTGTACCATAAAGGTAGATTGAGGAGCACTGCCTAGAGTGATCAGGCAAGTAGAACAATGTGGTCCCCAGATTCCTCAAATCAGAGATGTCAAGTAAGAAGAGATGACAAGCAACCACTGAGGATCCATTTGCCAGATTGTTAGGTTCTGCAAGCTATGCAAATTTTTGAAAGACAGGACCTCATAAAAGGCAAGGATTTACTCTATCAACAGAAAGATGTGCTGTGTGTTAGCTGCATTAAAAAGGAAAGAATAATTCAGGAAGAACTGGGGATTTGGGAGCATCTAGGTTTCATTGTAGAATGATATCTTGATTTGACAGAAAGAGTGAAACTTGGGTGGCCATTTTCCCCCAGACATCTTACAAGTGTAATTTTTCTAGAAATAAAAGCTTCATAAAAACTCCTGTTCCTTCGGCATTGCTTTACTGAAACAATACAGACATCATTCACTGGGTACCTCATTTCCTGACATGCTAATCTGAGATAACAGTTCTGCTTGAAAACATCATGGACAGAGGAAAACTATAAATTTTGTAGTTATGATTCATCTTTCATTTTGGGTCTTCATCAGTGTTTTGGTTTTTTTCATTTTTCTTCATTCTTCTTCTCTTTTCTGATGAGAGAGCTTCAAAATCAAAGGATGACTTGATTTGAACTCTCACTGAATGTGGCTGGAGTTCAGGAAATCTCCTTAGCAAGACATAAGAAATTTTAATTGTCTTCTAGTCTTATTTTTTTAGGTTTTGTTTAATTCACCATTTTACTCTGATCCTATATGATAATTTAGAGTGTGTTTCCAAATCCCCTTTTTTCTTGATTTTTCACACACACACAAACATATACATGTAGCACACACATAATTTAACAGATTTCAATACAGATTATGTTGAGTTTGTAGATGGTAGTTTTAGTGGCTCCTCCCTCATTGCCATAAAGGAACATGATGGCAAACAAGAGTATGGGAAGAATAGAAACCTGGGACTAGCTGTTGATAGCAAATCATGTTTCTATAAACTCAAAGCAACATCAGAGAGGTATGCTTCCAAAGGGCAGGTGGCAAATTCTATTCAGTTTCAAAGAGAAATTTATTTTTAATGAATTGAAAGAAAAATCTCAAAGCACAATGAATATACATTTAAATTTACAAATTTTCTCCTCCAGTCAGTCATTAGATTTATAACACGTTTTAAGTTTTTCGATATGACTTGCTAATCATCTCTTTATCACATTTACATACCAAGGAAATAACACATCTCCTTCCACTGCAAGAAACTAGCAAAAATAAACCTATTTGGAATCTGTTTTCCTTTCACTTCACTTGCAATATATGTATTTTAATTCTTTCAGAACTGGAATAAGAAATATTTAATTTTGCATGAAAAAAACTCTATACCTTCTTTGTTACTATTAAAAGAATTTGAATCAAATATGGAAAAGCTAAAAATGCAGGTAAAAATGGTATTTTAATAGATATGATTTTTCTGTCTTATTTAAAGGCCCCAGCTTTCATGATTCCTTGGTTATCAGAGGTGATGCATAAATCAGACATTTCTCCCTTCCTAGTTAGCCCTGCCAAGGGAGGCATCCCTATACTCAGACCTGATGAAGCCAATCCTGGCAAGCACATTGTCCTTGAGCTTGTATGTTCATCTAAAAATAAAAACATGACTATTTTGTCTACTGAAATACTTCATATTAAGGAACTCAGATTTAGGTGGAAGATGCTAGAAAAGAGCAGCAGAACTATAAGCATGAGAGAAAAGCTTGAGGCTGAAGTCAATGTTCTGATCACCGTTGGGTCCTTGGAAATATGACTTATTATTGTTGCTGCACATAGATAATCTTTGGTAAAGAGTATACTGCTTAGTATTATTGCTTATGCACACAGATAATCATTGCTATTATTTTCTCTACACACAGGTACTACTTGTAATTATTGCTTATCCAATCATTTGTATTATTACTTATGCATGTAGATTCCCCTTGGTATTATCTGTGCACATAGATATCCCTTGATATTATTTTTATGTAGATAGATATTTCTTCATATTATTGCTTATGCATACATTTCTTAGAATAATACACACAGGTAGCCCTGGTATTACTAATTATGCACACAGGTACTCATCAGTATTATTACTTAGTCACACAGATTCCCCCATTGCAATTATTACTTATACACATGGAAACCCCTTGGGATTATTGCTTATGCACACAAATATCCCTTGGTGCTATCATTTATGTACACAGATAAATGTGTTTTGGAGTTTTGTGTTTATGGAGGTTTTTGAGAATTTCATACCTGGTTATTGTCTTTGGTTATTTCTATCCCTCCTACTGAACCATGAACTCCTCTCATGCTTCACATTCCCTCTCAGTTTCTTGTCCTCCCTTTATTATTTTTGCATATGCATGCATACATTTATAAATACACATATATGTATATAATGCGATGAGTCTATTTGGTGGTGTCTCTGTGCACCTGTGTTTATAGCTGCCAATTAGGATTATGTAACCTCTAAGGGAGCTGGTCCCTAACTCAGCATCCATTGATTGCTTGTTACTCTTCAACTTGAAATGGATCCCTTGAGATTTCCCCCATCTACCTTGGCATGTCAACTGATTTTATCATTATGCAGATCTTGTTAGACTATCATTCTGTGAAAATATAAATGGTATAGTTTCCCTATTATGACTAGAATTCATTAACTAGCACCAGGGTCTTGTCCCTGTGGCTCTTATATTCTTTCAGCTCCCTCTTCTTCAGTGTTCTCTGATGTAAATGTGTCCCTTAGGTCTGGGCACTTTGCAGTCACTTATCCTCTTTATTTGGCCAGTTTTGAAGCTTGTTATAGTCTCTATCTGTTGCTAAAAGAAGCTTCTTTGATGAGTTGTGAGAGTTAGACTAATATAAGGATACATATGTAGAATTTGGTAACAAATTGCATTAGTCTAGGGAAATGACAGCAGTAGGCTCTTCTCTAGTGTCTATGATCTCTCCATCTATGTGTACTTGGCTGTATTTATAGTATCACACATGAATTTCCTCCCATTGAGTGGAACTTATCTCCGATTATACAATTATTGATTACTACCAAGTTAAAGTGTCATTCCTGCGCCAGTAGAGATAATTTCTTGGGCTGGTGGTTGTGATTTACAATTAGACTATGTAACCGGGTAGAATCATTGATTCATTTTCTCACTTGGAAGCTTGCACAGTAACTTCTGATACTGTGAGACCTCGTCCTCAGAGAATTCCAGTTCAATTGGTTCAAGTCCTATGTCTGCAGTATATTGTGTCTTCAGCAAAAATCCAAAAAAATATCCAGTTTGTGGAAGCAATCCAGGGCTGTGGCAATAGCCTGTATTCTTTTCAGAGTCTCTTAGACTACCCTGATCAACAGCTCAGAGAGATTTCCCTTGCCTGGCACTGTGAATTTTTTACATAACCTTCAGCTATACACACAGACTCACAATTATTTTATATGTAATTTTCAGAAGGCTTATTAAATACTACATTTCCTTTGATTTTTCCATACCCTCTATATATCCCTCCCTATTCCAAATCCACTTAAAATCCCTCATTTTCACCATTTCCTTCCTTTTTATTCTTATCGTGAATACCCCAAATGCTCCATAAAAAGTTAATTTCATTTTAAATTATATAGAACAGCAGTGTGACATGACTGCCTGAAGTCCAGTCCTGAAATACACTACTGTCCACTCACACAGTAGATAGCATTTTAAACTAGGCTTTTTCCCATTTCCTGTCTCCTACTCCCCGCCCACACACACACACAAACACATTGAGATCCTTATTTCCCATTCCTCCCATGGTTCTCTTTAATTTTCCTGACACCTATAGTTACAATACAATATATATTCACATATAAGAATTTGGTACTATGATCTACAAATAAAAGAGAGCCTTTTTTTTTCTCAGTCTGGGTTACCTCACTTAGTAGTAGAACAGTTTCTAGTTCCATTCATTTACATAAAATTTCATTTTTTTTTACTGCTGAATAGAATTTCATTGTGAAATTTATCACATTTTCATTATTTACTAATTTGTTAAGGTTCTTTCCATTCCCTAGATATTGTAAAAAGAGAAGCAACAAATGGTTCAGCAAGTATCTCTGTAGTATAATACTGAATCCTTTGTTTATATACCAAGGAGTGGTATAGCTGTAACATGTAGATCTATTTTTAGTTTTGGAAGAGTTCTCCACTCTCATTTCCATCAGTGGTTGTACCAGTTTGCAATCCAACCAGCAGTGAAGGAGTGTTCCCTTTTCACCACATCCTCACCAGCATATTTTGTCATTTGTTTTCTTCACCTTAGCCATTCTCACTGGAGCAAGATGAAATGCTACAGTACATATATTTTGCATTTCCCTGATTACTAAGGAATTTGAACTCTTTTTAAAAGTAATTCTGGGGGGCTGGAGAGATGGCCTAGTGGTTAAGAGCACCAACTGCTCTTGCAGAGGACCCAGGTTCAATCCCCAGCACCCACATGGCGGCTGAGAACCATCTTTAACTTCAGTTCCAGGGGAATCTGACACCCTCTTCTGACCTCCGCGGCATTGCATGACACAGGTGCACAAACCTACATGCAGACAGTACATTCATACACATAAAAATAATAATAATAAAATATATTTAAAAAATAATAAAAGTAATTCTGCTCATTTTTATTTCTTTTGAGAACTCTCTATTCAAATCTCTAGTCTATTTTTTAATTATCTCATGTGTTTTATTGATTCATATTTGTGAGTTCTTTGTATATTCTGGAAATTAATCATCTATCTGAGATATATATATATTGATTTATATATACCAATGATTGTCTACCACTCTGTGGGCTTCTTCTATTAATTTTTATTTCCTTTGTTGTACAGAAACTTTTCAGTTTAGTTTAATGAAGTTCCACTTATTGATTGTTGACCTTAATTCTTGGACTACTGCAGTTCAATTTAGAAAGTCCTTTCCTACACCTATATCTTGTAGGTTGCTGCTGATATTTTCCTCTAACAAGGTGTTTCAAGTTTCACACTGAGATCTTTAATCCATTTGGAATTTATTTTTGTGCAGAGTAATAGATATTGATCTAATTGCATCCTTCTACATGTGAACATGCAGTTTTTCCAGCAGTATTTATGGAAGATTCTATCTTTCAGTACATATTCTGGGCAACTTTGTCAAATATAAGATAGCTTTAAGTATGCATTCATGCTTGGGTCTTCTGTTTTGTTCCATTGATCTACTTTTTTAATTTCATGCCAATCTCAGGCTATGTTTATACAACTATGTAATATAGTTTAAAAACTGGTATGATAATCCTTTCAGCTTATTTTGGCTGTCTGGGCTTTTGTGTTTCCATATGAATTTTAGGATGAAAATGTCCTGAAGATTTTGATTGTGACTTCATTAAATCTGTAAATTACTTTTGGTTGAATGGTCGTTTTCACAATTAGTTCTCCCAATCCATGGGTGCAGGAAGACTATCACTCCTTTAGTGTTTTACTCAATGTCTTTCTTAAAAGTTTGCATTGTAGAAATTTTTCATAACTTTTGTCACATTTATTTCTAAGTAATTTTTAAATGTATTTACTTGTTTTTTATGTGTATGAGTGTTGTGCCTCCATGTAAGTGCACCAATGTCAGATATTGCCCATGGAGGAAAGAAGAGAGCCTCAGATCCCCTGGAACTGGAGTTATAAATGGTGATTAGACTCCATGTGGGTGCGGGGATTTGAACCTAGATCTTCTGCAGGAACAACTAGCACTCTTAACCACTGAGCCTTCTCTCCAGCTCCATTCCTAGGTAATTTTTGAGGCTATTGTGAATAGCAGTGTTTCCATGATCTGTTTCTCTGAGTGCTTGTTATTGGTATATTAAAAAAGCTAGTAATAGTTGAAACTGATTTTGTGTTCTGCCACTTTATTGAAGGTTTTGATAATTTCTAGAGTTTATTGGTAGAATTTTGGGATTTCTTTGTTATAATATATCATCTGCAAATAGGGGTAATTTGACCTCTTCTTTTCCAATTAGCAATCCTTTAATTTCCTTCTTTCGTCTTATTGCTTTAGCAAGAGTTTCAAGCACTACATTGAAAAAGAGGGGAGACAGTGGACAGGCTTTTCTGGTTTCTGAGTTAGATGGGAATGCTTTTTTTTTTCACATAGAAAGATGTTGGCTGTGGGTTTGTCATATATAGCCTTAATTATGTTGAGGTATATCATCTCCAATGCAATTCCCTCTAGGACTTTTATCATGAATGTATGTTGGGTGTTGTAAAAGGCAAATTAACTGAGAGTTGTGCCTGTTTATCTTGCACACTTCTGTTAGACTGGCGGGATTTGGCAGAAACGTATTATTTTGGGTTTTCATATTATTTGTGTGTTTGCATTGTAACCTGAACATATGGACTTTTTGTTGGTTGTGTGTCTGGTATGAAATTTTAATCTCCCTTTTTGAGTGAAAATTTGTTTCTATTTTTATTGTTGTTGAAACTTGGCTTCTTTCTGATCAGATATTGATAGTCAGCTAGTTTGTGGTTGGTTTCTCATTTTTTACTTTTTTTTTTATTTTATTTTTATTTATTTCGGTATGTGTATCAATGTACTGTCTGCATGCAGGTCTGTGCACCCGTGTCGTGCAATGCCGCGGAGGTCAGAAGAGGGTCTCAGATTCCCCTGGAACTGGAGTTCTCCTGGAATTGGAGTTTCAGACGGCTCTCGGCCGCCATGTGGGTGCTGGGGATCCAACCCGGGTCCTCTGTAAGAGCGGTCGGCGCTCTTAACCGCTAGGCCATCTCTCCAGCCCCTCATTTTTTACTTTTATTGGAAGGATAAGGTAATTCCAGGCTAGTCCAGTGTGTAAAGTAAGCAGTCACTGCTAGAGCTATGAGTTACAGATGGTAGCAGGGTGGACTGCTTCCAGCTAGCTCACCATGCTAGTACAGAGCTGTAGCAGAGCTTTCTAGGCTTAATCCTGGAGCAAGGAGATAGCAACAGAGTGGGCAGGGATAGGACTAGTTCATCAGGGAGATCACAGTCTCTCCAACAGTGCATTCCAGGCTTAGAACTTGAAAGAAATGGCCAACTTTTGATATTTGCAATGATTAACCTTGCCAACTTGACACACCAGAGGAAAAGGAACTTCACTTGAAGAATTCCTCCACCAAAGTAGCCTGTGGCCATGTTTATAGAGAATTTTCTTGATTCCTAAGTAATGGATGAGGGCCCAGCCCACTGGGAGCATTGTCATCCCTGAAGGTAAGCTTGATCTGTATAAGAAAAGTAGTTAAATGTGAAGCTAGGAGCAAGCCAGCAAGTAGGATTCTACTGTGGCTTCTGCTTCAAGCTCCTGCCTTGAGTTCCTGCCTTGGCTTTCTCTGGTGGATGGTAGACCACATAGAACCTGCAATACAAAATAAACCCTTTTGTCTGTATTGCTTTTGGTCCATGTGTTTAGCACAGCAACAGGAAGCAAACAATATTATTGATATTATTGCATGTTATTGAACATCAATATCAATACAGACATATATAACAATATGTGCATATAGACATATATAAATATAAACAAATACAAAAATATAGTGGTTATTTTAATATATATTATTATTTCAAAGAAAAGATATCCAGTTATAAATTATATTGCTCCCCTTCATACACTGACTAAGACAATTTACCAAAATTTGATGCAAAAATGGCATACATAACTCTAGATAAATTTAAATTTTACTTAAATGTTGCTCAAATTATATTTTAATAAACTCTTTCAGCAAATTGAATTATTTTGCACACAATGTTGAACTTCAGTTAATACATTTCAGAACATAGCTCAAAAGTAGACATTTCACTGCACTGAAGAACCCACCGCCCAGCTTCTGTTCAGTTTGTAATGGCCTTTTGTTTCTTCTAGTGTTAGAGTAATTTTTTTAAATTTAATACATTTCAGAAATGTCCCCTACTTTCTCAACTGTGTTCAGTACAATTTCATGTGTCTACTGAAAAAAGAATCAACACTAGAAAATGTTCAGAAACTTCAGAAGTTTCCTAAAGATATGCATTAACTGATTATATTGACTAAACAAGACTACAAGTTTTATAAGTTTTAACAGGTTAACATTGCATTTAAATCTTTTCTTGACAAAAATTATAGATGGTGGAAAATGAAGTGACTTCAAACTAAAGTGGATACTTCAAAGGAGTTATTGATCTTTCCACATAATACCACAATGTCTGAGATTGTGGACCTGACTGACAATCAGGAGCAAGTTCAGAGTAATCTAAGAAAATAAAAGCTGCTGTAATTTTGGAGAGGGTCAGAACTTTCAAAGATAGTTCTTAAGGACAATATCCCTGGACTGCTATTCCAGAAGCCATTAAACTTGGAGATGTGGCCTGACCCCAATAAGCAATCTTTGGAGGTTAGATCCATAGATAACAACCCCATCAAACTTTTTGCTTTGTTCCTTTAAATTTTCAGGGTAAAATTATTTTTACTTCATTTCTTACTGTGGGAATAATTTCATACATGAGTATCATATTTACATCATTTCTACCACTTCCTCTCCCATTCCAAAGAAAAACAGATACAGTAGATTGTGTGCTTAGACAGAGAATGGAGTGGTTTTCAGCAAAAAAAAAATCTCTAATAAGCAGAACAAGACCAGAGACATAAATGATTCAAGGGAGATATTTATGCAAAGATGTTGGAGATGCCTCTAGAAGCCCAGAAAATGTAAGTCTAAGGTACATCATAAGCAGGAGTTAACTATATTCTTTTTGTACATACCATAAGATGCTTTCTATTATAAGTGTTTGAAAAGTGCAGAAAATGCACAATATTTTATGGTGTATATGAATTACATGCAATTAAATTTCATTAACATGTAGTTTTACTGGGACATATGTAAGCTCTTTTTTTACTTAGACTTTCCATAGATGGTAGTATGCCACAGTGGCAGAGTGCAGAACTTTCGACCAAAAAACAAATTTCTGACCCAGGATGAAGTCCAGTATTAATGAACATAGCTTCATAAAAGATAAGATAAAAGACAAATTGACTGGGTTAAGTCTAAGTCAGTTCAAGTGCAGCCTGAAAGGCAAAGTTAAGGATTTGGGTTGACTGAGACTGAAAGACTGTCGAATATCATTTCTATTTTAAATTTGGCAAAGGACTTAGATATTTTATTGCAGGCCAGGGTGCTAAAGGAAAAGAAAGAATGAAAACACAGAAAATTTAGCTTCTGTTATGGCTAGATTGGATGCCTAAACTAAAGCAATAGCAGAGGAATCTGGAAGATTCAATTTAAGAGTGAGTAAGATTTGTTGGTGAGGTAGAAATTAAATGTCAGACAGCAACATAGGAAGAACTCTCAAGTTTCTATACTTATCGGTGAGTTAATTGGGAGAGGCTGAGTTACAAGATACAGGAAACTACAGAGTAGCTATTTTGAAGAGACTATGAAGAACTGTCTTTTGGACACAATAAATTTGGCATTTTCATAATTCAATAAATTTTCAGTATAGGTCAATTAGTGTAAAGAATCTGTGAGTTTGAAATTCAATGAGTAAGTCAGCATATGAGCATACACTAGAGAAAGATATGTGGGTGAAAATAAGGATATTGGGCTAGGAAGGATCACCCTAAGACATGCCGTGTAAAAGGAGGAGATAGACCAGCAGACCTCCATCATTTAGGGATGGTCAAGAGCAAACCTAAGTGGCCAGGGAAACAGAATGTAATGAGCAGGATCCAGCAATGAGAAGAAGTTGTCTCAAATACTGTTTGGAAAACAGGGAATGAGATATTTTTATACTGTATAAGTTTACCTTCATTTTATGTTTCTACCTTTAGTGTTATTTTATGATTTTCTGAAATAAATTTTCATGTTTAATCTGTACTGTTGAGATTTTTGTACATGAATGTAATGAGATATGATCATATCTATCCTCCATTTCCCCCTCTAACTCCTTCATATCTCCCAAAAGCCCTATCACAATTTTGTCCTTTTTGGATCTCCTACTAAATCCAATTAGTGTTGCCCATGTGTATATAGATGTGGGGCCATCCACTGGTGCATGACTAACTTAGCAGAGATCATACCCTCAAAAGAGAATGATTCTTCCTCCCCAGCAGCCATGTACTGCAAATACCTCCTTGGTAGGAGATGAAGCCTGGAGATCTATTCCCATCAATGCTGGGATTTGGGGTGTCTTGTTCTTCTGTAGGTCTTATACAGATGGCCATAGTTACTGTGAGTAAGGGCCATGCCATGCCCATAATGCAGCATCTCACAGCATTCCACCTCATATCCTTATGTTTACATTCTTTCTGCTTCCTCTTCTGTTTCCTGAAACCTGTTGGAGGGGTTAATATAGATATGTCATTGAGGACTTAGCACACAGTTTCTCATTCACAACACTTTGATTGGTTATGCATCTTTCCACTGACTGCTTCCTACCTGCTTGGCCCAAGGCTGAGAGCAGTGTCAATAGGTAACAATTCCTTGGTGAGGGTGACTCTGTGCTGATCCAATGTGATATGCTAATATCAAATTCTCTATTTTATCCCATTCCTGGTTAGAAAATAGTGCTTGTTTGAGCCTCTTGTTCTCCTGAATTTTAATGTCATCTTCTTATAAATTGTTATTTATTCTTTATGATGATTTTTTATTCTTCCTAACAAAGATTCTATAATAACTTTTAAAATGATTATATTTTAGTGAGCACAAATCTTAAATAAAACCAGAAAAGATAACCATATAGTTTAAGAGAGTCAGAAATTTTCTTTCTTTATATAAGCATATTTGCAGAGAAAAAAATCAAGACAGAGAAAGTTCCATCAATAATCAAATATCTTCTTAATTAAATGACAGGGAAAATATGGTCCAATTTGCTGGGAGAGTTGGTATTCTGCAAACACACCTATTACACATCTAGCACTTTTCAGTTGGCTATTTGTCAAGAATCTGAAGAATAAGGAATAACAAAAAGAAAGACATGAAATCCACTGGAAAAACCTTTGTCTGTTTACAGGCTTTAGAAGTCAATAACCTCAGTGTATGTCACTACTGCTCCTATGGGCCCTGTTAAATGCTGTGCTATTGTGTAAGAAACCAAAGGACCATAAGATAAATAATCCATGATCTCAGGGAAGTTGAAAAATTTAGCAAATCTGTATTTTTGTAGATCGGTAAAAGAAAAAAGTATTTTTCCTTGTAATTTAGATTAATTTTATGAAGAAAAACTACATTAATTTATTGGGTTTGTCCCAATTTAGTTCTGAAAATGTATTCAGATTTCAAGATCATTTATGTTACCAATTATAATTTTTCACTGGTTTGCCATGATACTTGGCACAGTAACTGCATTCCCTGAAGCTTATAAATATTTAATAGTGGAATGATAGCCAGCTCTCACAGTTCCTCCACCATAGCCAGGGGAAATAGCTCTGTAATATTTAATACTCCACAGTACTAAAAGTAATTCCTGAAACAAATCTTTCCCCTCAATGTATCCTACTTCATCTATATCAGTCATATAAGGAAAACATCAGGTTAGTTAGAAAAAAAAAAACTTTTGCAATATAAGCTCTAAGCAAGTGATTATTCAAAAAAAATCAGAAGTCTACTATTAAGTAAAACAAAAAAAATCCATCTTAAAGCAAGTACATTATCTCTGTTATTTCTGCCTATTACAGGAAATTAATTATTGTCATTGAAAGGCATTGTTCTCTATAGAACTGCACTTCTACCCTAAGAGATGATCAATTAGAAATAAAGCTTTATTTCTTCCCTGAAAGAATTCAGAACCCAGAGAATAAACTGTAGCAAGCAGGGAACCTTTCCCAGAGCAGAAGGTCATGAAATGCTTCCCAGAGAAGATAGGTATAGATCAGAGCTCTCCAAGTCCCCTAATAGATACTTGTACCTCAATAGTTTCAGAAATGAAAATAACTGTTCTTTACTTAGAATCAGTTAAAATGCCAGGTACATATGGTCCTTAGCAAGCAATCTGGACCAAATCTCAAACCACGTACATAAGACTTTAGAATTTAAATTGGATATCTCACCCAAAATTACATAGTTAGAATCACAGGTTGGAATTCAGTTTCAGTTTCTCATCAATCCACCTTCCCACATTTTCTTTTTTATGATTGAAACACATTTTATTAAATTCTCAAAGACCAAATAAAAATTATATAAACATGGTAAACTATTTTTATGCTTTTATTGATGTTTTGTGTATTTTAGACATCATTTTTCAGTCCATATTTTCAAAACTACATCTCCCTCTAAAGACCCATCACTACTGGTTCAGTCATTTGAACCAACCGAAACAGTAGAGAAATTTAGATACAACACAAATTAAACATGTGTCCAATGCCTACTGAGATTTAAGTTTACATCATTTATTAAAAGCTTTTAGGCTTTCTTTGAAGCCTTCTCCAAACTTCTTCACCCCATCATAAATGTTTAAACACCTCATAAAGGTAAAATTTACGAAAACAAAATAACGTATTTCAAAGTCAGGGATATTATAATTAATTTTAAAATTGAAATGAATCTATAAGATTTTTGATGTTCTATGATTATATTTTTATTAATTTTTGTGTATTTCATACATAAGATCTCAATCAGTCTTAATTGGCTTTATACCCCCTTTTCCATTGGCACCCTTCCACCTGCCTCCTGCAGTTCATACATTCTGTCATTTGTGTTAGGGTCTATTGTGCCAAATTACGCTCCCTGCCCATTCCTCAGTGTTAGTTCATCCTCTGAGTTCTAGTCAACCTATCCAGAGTCCCTCTCTTAAAGAGCATAGTTCTGGGTCTGGAGTGATGGCCTAGCGGTTAAGAGCACCGACTGCTCTTGCAGAGGACCCAGGTTCAATCCTCAGCACCCACATGGCAGCTGAGAACCGTCTGTAACCCCAATTCCAGGAGAATTCCAGTTCCAGGGGAATCCGACACCCTCTTCTGACCTCCGCGGCATTGCACCACACGGTGCACAAACCTACATGCAGACAGTACATTCATACACATACAAAAATAAATAAAAATTAAAAATAAATAAAGAGCAGAGTTCCTCCTCACCCAACCATATAATCAGCTGCCAATATTTCTCCAGTTGAAATTGGGTTCTGCTGCTCATTTTTGCAGTTCCATGCTGAGTTTTTGTCTGGTGGAGATTGCATGGGTCTTGTGCAGATTGCATGCGTCTTGTGCATGCTGGAACTAATGTTGTAGATTCATATGAACAGGGTTCCAGGAGATTTTAGGATTGAATTTCTGTATGGTCATACAGAAAACATCCCTGGCTCTTACAACCTTTCTGCCCCCTCTTTTGCAATGTTCCCTGAGCCCTGGATGAATGAAGCTGAATACCTGCAACCTGTCCATGGAACCACATTCCATAGACTCCTGATTGCTACAGTTTAGCTATTCAGGAACTTTTGGGTTCTTGGACCCCTGTTCCATGGGGGAGCTTCCTTAATGAGAGTTTAGAGATTAATTAATGCCTTCTAGACCCCTTGGTCTATGTTGCTTGCGTGAGCCTTAGGTGTAGAGGTTGGATTGCAGACGTGTCATTTAGGCATAAGCAAGTCACAGACAATGTCTGTGTGCCCAGTTGTGGAAAGCTGTACTAGTCTTCATCTGGAGCAAAAGAAGCTTTTGAGTGATGTATAAGGGGTACCTATTTTGCAGTTAGTAAAATGTTACCTTCAAGATAACTTACTCTACAACTTCCACTTCTCTTATGAATTTTAGACATTGTTCTAGCTCTCTTTCTTCTTCTGTTACAAACACCATGACCAAAAGCAACTTGGAGAGTAATGTGTTCCTTTGGCTTTCCCTCTCGGGTAACAATCTATCCCTGAGGGAAGTCAGGGCAAGATCTCACAATCATGGAGCAGTGTTACTTGCTAGCTTGCTCTCCTACTTGTTCTCTTAGCTTTTTTATACAGCTCAAGGTCCACCTGCCTAGGAATAGTATAGCCCACGGTGGGCTGAGTCCTCCTACATCAATCATCAATCAGGACAATTCCACACAGACATGGCCACAGGCCAATCTGATTAAGAAAATTCTCTACTTGAAGCTCCCTCCTCCAAGGTGACTCTAGGTTGGCAAATGAAACTATAAACCAACCAGAATGGATAATTTTAGCCTTAATACAGTTTATGAGCTTATTATTTATCAACTAGGCCCATTCCCTAGATAGAACTTGGACGAGTGTCTAGCCCTCGAGGAGATCACCCTGACCCCAAACATTACAGGATATTGGGAGAGAACAGCCACCTCAACTTCCTGCCTAAGCATCATTACAAGGGATACATTCTTTTTTTTTAATAACAATTCAAATTCAAAATATCCTCCTTGCATGAGGACTATCTTGATTGCTTTTTGGTAATCAGTGAATCATTCCTCCACATTTATCTTAAAACACAAGGCAGATTACAAAAGCTAGAGGTCCTTCTTTCAGGGGAGTTTGAGGAAGAACTTTCCTCTAATTTTCATCCTTAGAAGTTAATAAAATACTTGATGTTTTGTAGATGACCTGCTTAGCAGGAACTGATAAAATACAAATGTATGATATCATTGCAGTCAATACCTGTAGTAAGATTCAGAAAGAAGAATGGGCATCTTGGAATTCTAATGTAATTCCAACACCTCCAGGCAGTAAAACACAGTGGATTTGAGCTGGGGAGATTGCTCAGTAGAGAAAGCTTATCCTGAAAGCATGAAATCCTGAGTGTCCATTGCCAAGACACTGGACAAAAAGCCAGGTCCCTCAGCCTGCCCCTGTAATCCCAGCACTGTGAAAGTAGAGATAATAGGTTATAATAACTCATATTATATATGGTGACTCAGTGAATGGGAAAAAATAGAGCAAAAGCAAGTTGTATAAACTTTTCGAGGTCCTAAAGCAAATAAACATGGAAGCAGATTCCAGGGCAAATTTAAAATAACTTTCCCAGTCACATGGAGGTTGTAGAAAGGAATTGTACTCCTACAAAATGGATTTTAGAATGGATGTTATTAGATATTTGTAAAAATAACCAAACCAAAGAATATTAGTTTTCCTGTAATACATTATTATATTACAGTTTCATATTGTCATGTATTTTAAAACATTGATGTTTCTCTCAGGAGCCTAAAAATTATATTCTAGTTTGGCATGCTATATCATTTACAGAATGAAGAAGCCAAAGCACAGCCTCGAAGTTACAGTCCCCACTTATCCAGACTCTTATAAATGACATTAAAAGACTAGCCACTGAATCCATTCAGAGACTACACAGCATGGTCCTATTACTACAGACACTTTCACAATCAGTTCAACTTAAGGAAGACGCACCTATCAATCAATCAGCTAGACAGGTAATCAAAACACACACTGAAATGACTATCAAGTCAGGTTCGTAAAGGAATTTAACTTTGATTATTTGAACACTAAGAATGCCTAGGATTTAGAAGTTGGATTGCTTCCAAATGGAAGATAAGGCTACTTCTTTTACTGTGAAATAGATGCCCCATGTTATTCAAAATAGGGTCAACCAATCAATCAACTTTCCAAAAAGCAATTCATTCTAAATGCTTACAAATAACCAAACATAAGAGAGGGAGATAACAGTGCAATAACATGCTCATTTTGTTCTTTTCTAAGGAAACAGGTTACAC
Organism: Rhizomys pruinosus; assembly: GCA_009823505.1. Classification (NCBI taxonomy): domain Eukaryota; kingdom Metazoa; phylum Chordata; class Mammalia; order Rodentia; family Spalacidae; genus Rhizomys; species Rhizomys pruinosus. The sequence goes on from VZQC01011101.1 coordinate 302,750, forward strand.
TTAGAAAGACAAGAACTTTAAATGACTTCAAACTGCTAAGGAGCAATTATTCATCATGAAGAAATAGGATGTACTAAAATTGTGCCAGCCATACTGACTTTTTTCTTCTTACTCAATACAAATTCTGCTAGCAAAATATCTACTTTTACCTGAAACCTGAAACTTTTGTATTTCTTTTCAAAAAGTCATCCTTAAAACCTGACTATAAGTTGCCCATCTGCCCCCCCACACAATTCTCCATCTTCATCATCTCTTACAAGCTTATAGCACAATAAATTTATATATATTTATAATTTATTAATATATTGTACAATAAGCACATATCTATCTCTAATTTAGTCTCTAAGACCTATTGACTAAATAAATTACATACATGTACATATATATTATTCTATGCAAATTCTAAACTATAATGCATTTCAATTCTTGAGGCAACTTGTGATTTTAGATAGATAGATAGATAGATAGATAGATAGATAGATAGATAGATAATCAGAACAATCAACTAAATAAGCATCCTTCTCCAAGGCAAAAAATTTAAAAACTAGATGTTGGAACCATATTATACTCTAAAGAATAAGTGACATGATAAAATAGATACAACCATCTCTAAGCAATATGATTCTACTTTTTAAATGTCTGAATCACAACCAATATCATATGGCATGAGAGAAATATGAGAGTATTTTCCCTAATATCTAGGATAAAAAAAGGATGTCCACATTTACCACTGGACGATATATGTATATATAATTGGTGTTGGAATACTGGAATACTGATTTAGTCAGAGAAGGTAAGTAAGAATAAAATGATTATATAGAGAGATAAAATATAACAACTCTGGGGCTGGAGGGAACCTCTAGTTCCAGGGGAATCTGACGCCCTCTTCTGACCTCCATGGCATTGCATGATACAGGTGCACAGACCTACATGCAGACAGTACATTCATACACATAAAAATAAATAAATAAAATATATATAATAACTCCTCCAAAAGGTTATTATAATTGATAAACACAAAAGAAAAGTTGTGCGGTTAAACTGACACGCAAAACTCAATAGCATTTTACATGCCAATAAAAATTTACTAAGAAGTTAATCATTAAAGTAATATTCACAATATTTACACAAAATAACATAAAATAAAATACCAATGTAGTTAATTAAATTTCTTTACGTCTTTTAGTTTGCTTTCATTTTGAGACATCAATAAAATTTATAAAACACCCATGAAAGTAATTAAATAAGACACCAAAACAGTAAGATCACCGATGTTCATATATGAGGAAAATTAATATCCTTGTAAACTGTCTATAATACCCAAAGTAATTTACATATTTGATACAAACTCTATTTTTTTTAAAAGCCAATTTTTTATTGAAGCTTTGTACATTTCATACAACATTTCCCAATCCAATCTAGACCCAGTCTCCCTTCCTTGCCCTCCACCCCAGAGCTCATGTATTCTGTCATACATGTTTTTCTTTCTTTTTATAATTTATAATATTTTTTTGTTCTTTCGAGACAGGGTCTCCCTGTAGCCCCAGCTGTCCTGGAACTCACTCTGTAGACCAGGCTGGCCTTGAACTCACAAAGATCCACCTTCCTCTGCCTCCCAAGTGCTAGGATTAAAGGCATGTGCCACCATGCCTGGCTAATTTATAATTTTTTTTTGTTTTGTTTTGTTTTTTTGTTTTTTTTTTGTTTTGTTTTTTTAAATTAGTTTTTATTGATGCTTTGTGCATTTCATACATTTTTCCAATTCAGTTCAGACAAACTCTGTTATTAAAAACCCAGGTAATTCTTCACAGAACTTGTAGACCTGATCCTAAAATTCATGTGAAAGACTCATAGGGAAGCAGGAGGATTACAAATAGCCGAAGCAATCCTGAGCAAAAAGCAAAAGAAGAGGCATCACAGTAGATGATTTCAAGATGTGTTAGAGGGCTGGAGAGATGGCCTAGTGGTTAAAAGTGCCGACCGCTCTTACAGAGGACCCGGGTTCGATCCCCAGCATCCACATGGTGGCCGAGAACCATCTGAAACTCCAATTCTAGAACTCCAGTTCCAGGGAAATCCGACACCCTCTTCTGACCTCTGCAGCATTGCACGACACGTGTGCACAAACCTGCATGCAGACAGTACATTCATATACATACAGAAATAAAAAAATAATTAATTTAAAAAAATGAGTCAATAAAAAAAAAGATGTGTTAGAAAGACGTGGTAAGAAAAAGAAAAGCATTATAATACTGGCCGTACAAATCAATGGAACAGAAGAGTAGACCCAGAAATCCATGCATCTTTGGCCAACTGCTTCTTGATAATGGTATCCAAAATATTTATTAGAGAAAGGATAGGCTTTTTAACAAATGTTTTTGGAGAAACTGGATACCCATCCACACACCACACATTAAAGATTGAAACTTTAGCCCTTTCTCTATATATAAGAATCAATTCAAAGGGATTAGAGACATCTTCTAGAAGAAACCCTAGAGCAGACACTTCAAAATATTGGGAAAGACAAGAGTTCCAAGAGAAGACTCCACAGCTTCAGGAAACAAAAGCAAAAATTGAGACATTGAATTATATCAAATAGCAAAGGGACTGACCACATTGAAAGGCCTACCTACATAAGGAAAGAAAATATGGGTGAATGCTGTGACTTATCCTGGGTAAATATGACCAAATGTCTATTCTCCCCAGACAGGGGGCTGATGACAAACCAAAGAAATGATTCCACCCAAGTACAGCCTGGTAAACCAATAAATTTATTAAGATAATTTACAGAAGCGTAATCCAAATGCAACTGCATCGCCATGGAAAAGTCGTCTCAGCATGAATACTATAGCCCTGGCTTGCAAGCAGCTCCACTGAGGAGTCGACTCTCCACCATGATTACTTACTATATGTATCCTTGGGAAGCAGCTTCCTGAGTCTTATGTTTTATCACTTCCTTAGTCTCATGAGCCCCTTGTCTTTCCAGAATGCTTGAATTCAGATTAAACAGCTATACAGTAGTGAACTGTACATTTTATATATCATTAATATCCAGAATGCTTAAGAAATTCAAAAATCATACCAACAAAAATGTTATCTCATAAAACTGTGCAAATGATTTAAACAGACACTTCTTTTAAAAAGTACCAATGGCCAAGAAATATTTGCAAAAGTTTTCCGTATCATTAACCAACAAGGAAGTACAAATCAAAACTGGAATAAGGTCTCATTCTAGTTAGAAGGGCTACTGTTGGAAAATTAACAAATGTTTGAGAATGTGGAAAAAAAGAGCTCATATACATTGTTATTGCAAATGTGAATTAGTATGTCCTCCATGGAGGATATACTAATTATGGTGGACCCTCAAAACACTAAAAACAGATTTGCCATATAATCTTCTTCTCTTAATTCTGCATTTGCTTCAAAGAAAATAAAATCTACAGACCAAAGAGACACCTGCTTTCTCATCTTCATTGTGGTACTATTCAACGTAGATAAGACATGGAGCCAACCTAAGAGACAATCAGAGGATGAGGAGATAAAGAAAATTTGGTAGGTATAAACAACAGATTCAGCCACAAAGAAGAATAAAGTCACATCATGTATAGAAAAAGAATCAATGAAATTAGAGATCATTAATATTAAATTAAGCAAGCTAGAAATGGAATATGTATGTGTATGGACATATATGTGTAAATATATTTATATATTATATATGTAATGTATTATATATGTAATATATTTATTACATTTTATATTATATGTGTAATATACAATATAAAAATATATAATCTATTATATATATATATATATCCTCTCTTATGTACTGAACACTTTAAAAATTCATCCCAGTACAGAACAGTGATTTCTAGGAAGGGATTGGAAAGTAAATATAAACACAATTAGATCAAAGAAATACATTCTAGTAATCCACAGCATGGTGTAATAATTCACAAAATTATGTTTATAAAGACAGAAAAGACAAGAGTCCGAAAGGTGCAAAGGTCAAGAAAAAATAGACAGAAAGAAGTGCTGGTTTCCCTGGAAGACCACTGTATGTATGCTGAAATGTCACACAGAACCCCACTAATCTGCACAATTAATGTACCTGAATCCAAAAAGTTTAAATTATCTAATTTCAAAGCTTAATTGCATTAACCTACGATGAATTCTAATATATTTCTCAATCTTACAAAACTATCTCGAAGGTATAATTAAAAACAAGTGAAATTAATGAAACTACAAGTTTTGCTATGCACCATAAATTTCCTCTGCCTACACTTCTGAGAATGGTAAGAGTTGAATTTCTAAATCTACACCATGTACTGTTGTTACCCTGAAACTGCATGAGTTAAGGAGTTAAAAGAAATATTACTGGTTGACATAATTTGTCTTCTGTTGCTTTGATAATACACTGACCAAAATTACCAGGGGTGAAGAAAGAGTTTATTTTATCTTACCATCTAGGGAAGCCAAGCAGGAACTTAGGACAGAAACCCAGAGGCAGGATTGAAGCAGAGACCGTAGAAGAAAGATACTGACTGCCTTCCTTCCTGTGGCTTGTTCAACTACTTTTTTTATACACCCCAGACACACCCACCTAGGATGCCACTGCCCATAGGGGGCTGGGTCTTCCTACATCAATTAGCAATCAAGAAAATGTCCTTGCTTATAGACCATTCTGATGGATCCATGAGTCTACTGAAGTTCCTTCTTCCTAGGTGTTTCTATCTTGTATCAAGCTGGCAAAAACTAACTGGCACAGATTTAAAAATGGAGAAACTGAGGATAACACAGATGAGAAATGAAAGGGCTTGCAGCTGCATTCAAGATAAGCAGGCTGATCAGCTAAGATGAAGGGAGGACAGTGCCCTGAGGAAAATGATACAGCAAGTTGGCAGGCTCCAGGTGGCTCCAACAAGCTCCAAAAATCAACAACATATGCAAGGACAACCCAGGAACATATGCAAGACACTGTTACCACTTCACATATCCTTATAATCAAAGCATTTAATTGCAGCAGACTAAATCAGAAGTAAGAGTGGCTGTTAGGAAAGTGTCCACCCATTGCTGAAAGTATAATACCCCAGACCAACCCACATGGAAGAAGTTAGACATAAGGTTTTAGAGAAGGAAAACTGCAGCTGCATCTTGGTAGCTGCATCTCCTGATGGGCAGAATGCCCCTTTGAGGATAAACGGCTTTGAAGCTGCAGTAAGACTGCTCCCACCATATTAAAAACTAAGCCACCAGGTCATTCTCCCACAAAGGAGCATTAATGAACCATCTGCATTTTCCAATGTTCTGACATCATTACTTTATCACTTGCATTTTGGTTCTGATATATCTCCCCTTTTATGGAGACTATGGGAGAAAATATTTTGAAAGGAAGGTCTAGTGCATTATGTTCTGGAAGAAAAAATCACCTTCCCTCATGAATTTGTCACCCAAACAATAAGCATTAATAAAAACTAAAACTAATGACACAGGACCCCCTATGCAGCTCCCAGCCATGGACAGACCACCTCAATCTCTCTAGAGTGGTAGTTTTGCTTAACTTGCTGCCTTGCTATATAAACTTCTGCACAAAATTGTATTTCATGAGTGAGTTCACTCCTTCCAGACAAGAACAGAGAGACCCCACCACCACTGTCAGCAACATCTACTACATCCTTTATTTGTTTGTTCATTTGCTTCCTTGCTTGCTTGCTTCCTTATATGTTTTTGAGACAGGGTCTTGCTGTCTCTGCAGCTGGCCTAGAACATGTTATGTAGACTAGATTGGACTCCATTTTACACATATTGGCTTCCCTCCCTCCCTCCCTCCATATGTTAGGATTAGACTTATGTACCACCACACCTGACTCCACAACCCTCTAATTTCTGCATCTTGCTTTATAAAATAACATCTGTCTTCTGAGAAGACATAATAATTTGCCTCACGTCTCCTGTGTTTCAGGGTTGTTCTAGTTTGCTTTCCCACTGCTGTGATTAAAACATTCTGTACAAAAGCAACTTGAGGAGGAAAAGGTTTATTGAAGCTTGCAGAATACAGTCCATCATAGGGGATAGCCAGGGGTGGGGGGGGAGACCTCGAGGTAGAACCTAGAAGAAGACACTGAAGCAGAGACCATGGAGGAATGCTGAGTATTGGCTTGTTTGCAGGCTTGTGTTGAGTTACATCTCTGATCCTCTGCCTAGGGATGATACTGTCCACAGAGGGCTGAGACCTCCTGTGTCAATCAGCAGTAAAGAAAATGTCCACAGACATTTCCACAGGCCAATCTGATTGAGGAAATTCTTCCAGATTTTGAAAACCAAGATTTTCCATCCAAAAACTCTCCTTGCTGTATGTAACCAACTTGGTATTCATTGATCAGTTTCATGACATTTGGTGTATGATTGATTTTGCAGTAGGATCAATATAGATGTGATATTGCATGCAGTTCAAAAGCCTCAAAGAAAAAACTGTGTAATTTTGTTCAGAACTGTGGAATTTTTAACCACAAAGAAATTATACATGTTTAATGGCCTAGACATGTTCAGCAGCTTTAAGTTTTAAACAATGTATATATATGCATGAAATGTCATGTGACCCTATAAATATGTACAACTTTATATTTGTATATGTCAGCCAAAATAAATTTTTAAAAAAGCTGTCCTTGATATCCCACAGGTTAGGAAATCCCAAAGGCTGCCAAATGGAACCCAAAAGGTAACTACAAAGATTTCACAGGTGTTCTCAAATAGAAAGTATTCATGTATCATTAATTTCAGAAAGGGATGTGGGATACAATTCAGAGATAGATTATTTGCCTGAAATTCATAAGGCCCTGGCTTCTGTTCCCAGAACCAGAGAGAAAAGAGATATTCCAGGAATAATCGTAGGTGATTTAACACATGCCAAAAATCCAACTAGGGACATAACAGCAGTATAAAATATTTCAATAAATATGGTATCACTGGCTTAATGTTTTCTTTTCATGGAGGGAGAGAGAGAGAGAGAGAGAGAGAAGAGAGCATGCAAGTGTATGAACATGTGGAGGCCAAAGGACAACCTTGGCTGTTATCAGGAATATACATCCAGTCTCCTTTGAGACAGGTTCTCTCTTTGGCTTGGAGCTCATCTATTAGGGTAGACTGGCTGGCCAACAGGCCCCAGGGATTTCTCTGTCACTGCTTCTATGTTGCTATGGGAGCACTAAGATTACAGATGTGCTCCACAATGAGGTCAGCTCCATATGAGTTATTTGGGATCTGAACTCAGGTCATCTCATTCGCAGGGCAAGCACTTTACCTACTGAGCTGTTAATCACCCTACATGCCTGTCTTTTGTGAGTTTGGGGCATCAAACTCAGGTTCTGGAGCTTTCAAGGTAAATACTATACTGACTAGCTATCTCCCTAACACTAATGCTTTATTTCTAAGCCATAGATACACCTCACTAGCTGACTCTGAATATTACCACACAGTAATCATCTAGTGAGATTCATATCCACCCCACTGACTGATATGCAGAGATTTGAGTAACTATGATTTTCCCCAATTATCCCAAGTAACAAATGGTGGAACTGAGACTGAGCTCCAAATCTTATTTGTGTTTAACTTACTATGCTGCTTACATTAAATGAAACATTTTTACAGCTTCACACAAACACCAGTACATGAGATGCTCCAGTTTCATGGTTGACTGTAGGATGTTCAGGTGATAAGATGTATAAGTCCTCTGGTACACCATCATTAAGTTCTGATGATGATGAAGAAGATGGTGATGATTATGATGATTATTGGTGATGTGATGAAGAGTATTAGTAATTATTGTTACCTATCATTTAAGAGAATCTAATCACTACCCATTTTACAAAGCTATGAGAAATAATAAATGGTTGTTTTATGCTGTTAAGCTTTTAATTTTATTTTATGTGGAAATAAAATAATCTGCAACATATTTTTTCAGAGTTGGAATTGGTCCTTTATAGAAAACTGAAAATAAAATTTCAATTTAAATAAAACAATTAAAAAAAAAACCTAGGCTCTTTTTTTACCTCCTGCCTTTAGCCCTCCAGTGGATGAGGCCCCTGACCCCAAGGCAGTGAAGGATGAAGGCTTTCCTGACCCTCCTCTTCCTGAATCCAATTCCAGTCTTTATCTCTACAGTGGGGAACAGGGGAGGAACCAAGCGTAGGAGGGCTGTTGTAAAATCCAAAACAAGTACTGTCTTATTTCAAAGGGAAGAATCAGGCACACTCATACAAAACCTAAGTCCAGCAAGTAGCTCAAGGCTGGACACCTGGGATTCACTCACAATCTTCTGGGCTCCAAAGGGTTTCGGCAGCTCCCCTTCTCTGACTCTGCCCATCCGTGGCACACACAGCTCATCTCACAGGCCCAGGCCAGCTCCATTCCTCACCTGCTGCTGATCTTGGTGGTCATCCCATGGTCCTGGTATCTCCAAAAAGCTGCGGTAGCCACTGAAACTGAGGCAGCACCTTCACCAATGGTCTCTTCTGACCTCTCCTGGTGCAAAGCTTCAGCTTCTCTCCATGACCCCTGCAATCCTGGGGTCTTCACACCAAGGTGCACTTCCACCAATTGGTCTTTCCTGACCTCTCACAGTGCCAAGCCTTGGCTGCTCTCTGTGATCCCCCTCAAATTTCAACACCAGAACCATATAGGAGACCCTTACACACTACAAAATCCTGCTTCTGGCTTGAGAAGGAGGCTCGGGCCCCTTCTGGAACATAGCTTCTGTTTGCTGACCCTGAAGAAATTCTTCCCAGAAGAAACACCAGAGTGATACTGGTCTCTTGTTACTTACAGCTGATTTTTCAGCCCCAGCTAACCAGCATCAATTGTCCCAGTAAAGCAAAGATTTCACTTCAGGTTCTGGTCTCTTGTTACTTACAGCTGATTCTTCAGCCCCAGCTGACGAGAACCCACAGATTACACAGTCCTGATGATCTCTGCTTCCCTTTGAAACTAGAAACTTCACAAGCCAGGCCTCCATTGTCTACAACTCCTTCAGCAAAACTGCTCCAAGCTCCACAGCAATGATCTTTAGGCATTCAATGATCTTCCCAGCCCAAAGTTCTAAACACCTCCATAATCCTTCCCCAAAGCACCAAGGTCAGGTCTGTCACAGCAATAGCCCACTCTCTGGTACCAATTTCTGTTCTTGTCTTCCATTGCTGTGACAAAACACTCTGACCAACACCAACTTGCAGAGGAAAGGCTGTATTCAGCTCACATCTCCTGGGTCACATTTCATCACTTAGGGAGCCCAAGGCAGGAACTCAGGGCAGGAACCTGGAGGCAGGAGCTGAAGCACAGGCCATGGAGGAATGCTGCTTACTGGCTTGCTCCCCTGGCCCATGCACAGCCCTTCTATATGGTACACAACAACCTGCCCAGGGTGGCACCACCCATAGTGGGCTGGGCCCTCCCACATTGCTTGACAATCAAGACAATATTCCACATATGTGGCCACAGGCCAATCCAATGGAGTCAATTCCCCAATTGAGGCTCCCTCAACCCAGGTGTGTCAAGTTGACACTAAAGCTATCCAGCACAACAGTAAGTGCTATTAACCACTGAGCCATCTCTCTAACCCAAATCTCCAACATGTTTAATAATGTTTTATAAAATTACAACATTCAAAGAAGGAATTAAACATTTAAGAAAACAAATGAATTTGACTACCCACCACCCAAGATAACAGAAACAGAGACTATAAGCACAGACAGGTGAAGGTAGAGAGGATGTCGGTACCAGTATCTTAAAGTACCTGAGGCCTACTCAGGAAGATGAAGTGGGTGTGGCCATACTTACTTGGACTTCTGGGAACATCTGCTCTCTTACAGGCTGAAATATCGCCTAGAGTGGTGCCTGATATATTCATTACCTTACTTGAATAGTTCTTCTTAATATACACATAGATAAAAATATCATTGCTCATTAAAGATTTTAAATATTTAAAAAGATCATGTATGTTCAAAAATTGCTAAGAGTATATCTTCAATGTTCTCACCACAAAGAAGTATGTGAAAACATGGATATTTTTTATTAGCCAGGCTTGATCATTTTACAGTGTATACATATTTGGAAATATTACCTTCTGTATTGTAAATATATATTATTTGTCAATTTAAAATTTCTGAAACTTTCTTGAAAGCCGCAAAAGTCAAAGTCAGTCTGTCAGTTATCAGATATTGAATGTCCTAGCAAGGTCACCAGGGTATTGCCAGCTGAAAACATTGTCTCTAGGATTAGAAGCCTGGGTTTCTTTGACTGGCTTCATCGTTTACAAGATCTGAAATATTGGCCAACCTGCTTAAATTCTGTGTATCTTTAAAAATGGAGCTACTAACTGCTGCTACTACATATGAACAATAAAGACATTAAACCAAGCCTTATGCTTAAAAGAGTGACAACGTTTAGCAATAGTCAAGGGCTGATTTCCCGGCAGCCTTCTTTTTGCCTTTTGATACCAGCATTTAGCACTGTGATTCAGCCTCATGACATCACAATTGCACCCTCAATGGAATTTAGAACTTGGTACAAACCAACAGTATTTTAGAGCAGCAACCCTACTAAGAAGGACAAGTTCCCTGGGTCCTTACCCATCCCTCAGCTTTCTGACACTGTTTCTCTACCAAACATGCAAATGTACAGGACTTCCTCCATTTTTTGCAAATTCAGATCCCAACATCTTCAGTAACTAGCATCCCACACCTTTCTAGCCCTCCCCCACCCCAAACTTTCCTGCTCACAGTGCCTTCTGGGAGCACCACATAATAAGGAATACATTAACCTTTACCTCTCATGTTTTGTTAAATATTTTATTTCTAAATTTCTATAATGACACCTTCACATACATACTTAATGTTCAGTCTTTCTGTTCGCCTTTTTTTTCTTCCAACAGATCACAAAACTGCTAATCTGCCCACACTGAACACTCTCTTGGTGAGCTAATTTTGTATCATCCCATTTTGTGAAAATTTAGCATCCTCACCCGGGTTCAACTTCTTCTCCCTTAAAAACCTTTCATATGACTTCTGTTCCAGTAATATTTTAAATGCTTCCTTTAAAATAAAATGCATATGCATGTGCAGGATAGGTATGGTGTGAGGTGTTTGTATGTGTTTATGTATGTGCATGCTTATGGCCTGGGTCCATGACTAACAGTAATTAAGAAGAACGAATGTGTCTCAGGAGCACTGAGGCAGAACTTTATAAGATCGTATCAAATGTTTGGTCCTTTAATGCAGGATGGACACCTCATGGTCAAATCCAATTACTTAAGCTTTCTGGTCATCTGCAACATTAGCCATAGGCTTGCTCAGATCAAGCTGTCACCACATTCATTGCATCATGAACTCCAGAAGAAAGCTGGAGTTTATCTAAGAACATCAGTCATTTTTTTTTATTTTCCTACTTGAATTATTCTAGCTCATTCTAGAAATCCAACTTACTTCTTACCAAGATACTCTCTTATTAATAATAGCAATGAATTACAGCTAATAAAACATTCACTGAAAATATCCCCTGAACCTAGATGTTAAGATGAGGACAAATAGGAGGTAAAACAGCAGATTACTTGTTTAAAACGGTATTGGCTTCTAAACAAATTGTTAAAGATTTCTCATAATACCCTGTTTGTCAAACAACATGAATCAGATCATATAACTTTTCCTTAACAAAGGAGGTTTGTTGTCTTCATTTGCAATAATTACAAACATTAAAACAGTGTTACATATAGTTCTAGTTAAGAAGTCTTTTTTCAAACAAAGGAATGGTCAAATGCATAACACTACAGACAAAAGTATTCCTCTTTTATACTTTCCCAAATAGGAATATTTGACACAGAAACAATATGTTGAGTACTTGGGATATTAAGTAATTTTTATTTGAGATTGTTCTTTTTATAACTTTTCTCAATGTATATTTTTGTTTGTGTTTTCTCAGTGCAAATATTTATTGATTTTTTGTGCATTTCATACAATACATTTTAATCAATAACACCCCCAATAGCTGCTCCCACTAGATTTCATGTATTCTCTCATATATGTTAAGCCTTATTGAGTCAAATTTGTGGACCTAGATGTCCTTTGATGCAAGTTCATTCACTGAATTCTAGTCATCCTTTCTAGAGTCACTCCCTTAAAGAAGATTAACTCTATCTCATCTACCAGTAACCAGTTCCTCTGCATGCTGGTTTTTGTCTGCCTGAGTAGTTTCATTGNGTCACCACATTCATTGCATCATGAACTCCAGAAGAAAGCTGGAGTTTATCTAAGAACATCAGTCATTTTTTTTTATTTTCCTACTTGAATTATTCTAGCTCATTCTAGAAATCCAACTTACTTCTTACCAAGATACTCTCTTATTAATAATAGCAATGAATTACAGCTAATAAAACATTCACTGAAAATATCCCCTGAACCTAGATGTTAAGATGAGGACAAATAGGAGGTAAAACAGCAGATTACTTGTTTAAAACGGTATTGGCTTCTAAACAAATTGTTAAAGATTTCTCATAATACCCTGTTTGTCAAACAACATGAATCAGATCATATAACTTTTCCTTAACAAAGGAGGTTTGTTGTCTTCATTTGCAATAATTACAAACATTAAAACAGTGTTACATATAGTTCTAGTTAAGAAGTCTTTTTTCAAACAAAGGAATGGTCAAATGCATAACACTACAGACAAAAGTATTCCTCTTTTATACTTTCCCAAATAGGAATATTTGACACAGAAACAATATGTTGAGTACTTGGGATATTAAGTAATTTTTATTTGAGATTGTTCTTTTTATAACTTTTCTCAATGTATATTTTTGTTAGTGTTTTCTCAGTGCAAATATTTATTGATTTTTTGTGCATTTCATACAATACATTTTAATCAATAACACCCCCAATAGCTGCTCCCACTAGATTTCATGTATTCTCTCATATATGTTAAGCCTTATTGAGTCAAATTTGTGGACCTAGATGTCCTTTGATGCAAGTTCATTCACTGAATTCTAGTCATCCTTTCTAGAGTCACTCCCTTAAAGAAGATTAACTCTATCTCATCTACCAGTAACCAGTTCCTCTGCATGCTGGTTTTTGTCTGCCTGAGTAGTTTCATTGGGTCTTGTGCATGATAACAGTATTGCTGCAAGTTCATATAAGCAAGTTCCCAGAGGGAGGCGTGGAAGACTGCTTCCTTATGATCATGCACCACCCGTGGCTCTTAGAATCTTTCTGTTCCCTGAACAAGGGTGGGTGAGGTTTAATATATGAGTCCTATCCACTCTGTGGTCTCTTATTCCCTACACTTTGGCCAGTTGTGTCCTTCTGTGTGGATTACACTGTGTTGTAGAAGGAAGTTTCACTGGTGAGAGTGGAGGGATGTATTAGTATTCTCTGTACTCCATGATTCCCATGTTCCATAAGCCTTAGGTGTACAGAATCCATTATAGATGTGTCACTTAAAGCTGGGTGTCTCTCAGACACTTATTCTTTGTGTGTGACCATTTGTTGAACTCTGCAATAGTCTCCACATGTTGCAAAAGAAGCTTCTTTGATGAGTAGTGATCGGGATACCTGTCTGTGCTTGGGTATTTGTGGTAGCCTTTTGTTCTTGGACAAACACCTAAGAGAATAACTTAACTAGAAGAAAGATTTGCTTGGTTCGCAGTTTTAGAGTTTCAGTACACAGCCATTGGCTCCATAGCATCTGGGCCTGTGAAGCATCATGGGAGTAGCATGTACAAAGCAAAGCTGCTAACCTCCCAACTGACAAGATTCAGACAGTACAATAGAAGGGGCTGAGAGCAAGATATATCTTCCCAGTGTACACCTTCTTTGACTGTCTTCCTCACCTGGCTCCATCTTCCATGGTTCTAAAACCTCCAAATTGTCTACTCAAATTTAAAAATATTCCAGTAGTGAATGGGACATAACTTATGTCCTTAAATTTGAATCCTCTTTAGTCTAATTAAAGGAACACACTTTGGGAACTATTTTCAGTTCTACTTCTGGTTGCTTGAGAGTTTCTGAATAAACAAATCTGTGGCTTTACCTACAACAGAAAGAAGCCCTTGAAATTGAAACTTTAGTATGAAGGATGAAAACTAATCCTCGGGATCAGACATCTCTGCTCCTAATAATTTTTTCCCAATAGCAATATAGTTATAATGAAAACAGTAATGATAATGCATTACTAAGAGAGTGTTGTTCCTGGCAATGGTTCCTACTTGAGTTTGAATGGAAATGCTCATGCCATTAATACAAAAATTTTAAAGCTCCTTGTTTAGGTCCTCAATATAAAAAATTCAATTTCTAGAAAGATGTCTTACTTAAACTATTCTTTTTCCAACAACTAAGGGATTAACAATTTAGTAGAAATGTATTCATTATAAAATATTATGAGACCAATAATAATTATTGAAGCATATGCAAATGTCGAATAACTAAAGCAATGCTTATTCTTTTCTGTTTAAGTAAAAGAAAAAAAAATAGTAGTATTAACCTCACAGGAATTGTGGATAACTCTAGTGACAAGATTATGCTCTTCAATCCATTTGTTTTATCAAAATGATCATGTACTATTAATAGCACCAAAATGAAGGCTATCACTATAATGTATCTGACATCAACAATGGATTATTCTACCAAGGAGATGTTGGCCAGGGGATCCAAGCCCCCACAAAAGGTAAAGGCTCCTTGCCTCCAAACTGGGATATCTGCAGGAAGAGAGGCGATGGGGCCCTGCTGTTGAAGACCTGATATAAACATGGGAAAGATGTATGGAGACTGCACTTGCAAGTGTACAGATGGTCTCTGGAATGCCAGAGAGTGTTACGAAAGACCACTAAACCAATAAAGCAAATATAGGTCTCCTTGAGTCAAGCAAGACTCCTCCGACAGCACCAGCTACACCTCATCTGCCTGGAAATACTGTGCAGCAGTGGCAGCCATATGTCTGTATATCCCAAATCTAATTGGCTATTAGCTCTCTCCTTGGAGGAATAACCCATGGCTGATGCCACAAGCTTACATCCTTTAATGGTTAGGAGATGTTATAAACCGCACGAAGATCCTGCCATACTTAACAGAAGAAAAAGTGAACATTTTGTATTTGTAGATGGAAGCGGAAGAGTTTGGGTCCTAAGTGTCCTCCAAAGGTCCATCCTCTGGAAGTATTGAAAGTTAGCAGAATAATAAGGAGGTGAAGCATAGTGGAAGAAAGTATCTCACTGGAGCATGCCCTTGACTGGGACCTTGGAATACAGATTCCTTCTTATCTAGTCCCTTCTTTCTCAGGTGTATGTTTTTCACGGTTTTAATTCATACCAAATATACATAATTGTTCCCTCATATTGGTTAGCTAATATATGGAATAAGATATTTATTTCATAACACATTTGAAAATTTTTATATTTTTCAGATTTCTGCAAATATATATATATATAAGTTCATATATTTCATTATACTGAATATTAATATAAATAGTAATAAGCTTTAAGGAAGAATGAAGTTGAATTTTTTTTAGGGTGAAAAGGATTTTATTTGGTTTACAGTTCACAATAAATCAGCAAGGGAAGCCAAGGAAGGAATCTGGACATAGGAACTGAAACAGAGACCACGGAGAAACACTGCTTACTAGCTTGCTACTCTGCCCTATGCTCAACCTACTTTTTTATATATCCAGGACCACCTGGCAAGGGGTAGTGCAACTCACAGTGGGCTGGGCCCTCCCACATCACTTAACGGTCAAGAAAATCCCCCACAGACATAGCCACAAACCAATCCCATCAAGGAAATTTTTCACCTGAGCTTTCCTCTTCCCATGTGTGTAAAATGGATGACTGAAACTATCCAGCACGCTAGAGATCTGATGAGTGCATTGCTCTGACTCACATTTCTTTGCCTTTTGTGGCATTAACATTTTTGGAGATTCTCATCATTCTTTTATTTTTTCAATGTATATTTTATTGATTTTTGTGCATTGCATACAAAACATATTAATTATCTTTCTACTCCCTCCCCATCTGCACTACCCCATAGCTTTCCCACCCCCCAGTTTTCACACATTCTGTCATATATGCCAAAGTCTATTGAGTCATTTGTGTCCCCAGATGTTCTTCAGTGTGAGTTCATCCACTGGAACCTGTTCAGCCTATCACTCCCTTAAATAAGATGAATTCGCCTTCACCCAGCAGTAATCAAAATGGTAATAGTTGTTCAGCTAAGGTAGGGCTTCTTACCCATTTCCCACGTTCTATGCTGGGTGTTTTTCTGATTAAGTTTTCATAGGTGTTGTGCATGCTGACACCATTTCTGTAAATTCATATGACCAAGTTCCCAGAGGCATGAAAATGTATGATTATGTACCAACCCTGACTCAAGACAAACCAGTTTTATTCTGTCTGTAACTCTTCAGCTATATTTGGGGACATATGGCTTCAAATTTCATAAAATTCAGTTATGAAATATTTTCAATTATTCTTCAGCATAAGCATGAAAACACTTGCAATTGTTAGTGATTTGTTTTAAAATATTATCTGGAAGGAAATGATTAGGGGAAGTTTAATATTCCATGAAGAAGATAAGAAAGGTACGAAACTCTATACTAGTCACACGGACAGATTTTTGTGGTGGTTTGAATGAGGTGTTCCCAATAGAGTTAAGTATTTGATTACTTGTTCCATTACTGGCAGTGTTTGGGGAAGGTCATAGAATCCCTATACTGTGTAGCCTTGCTAGAGGAAGCCTGGTGAGTTCAGAGCCCTGTCCCATTTCAAATTTGTCTCTCTGCTTCCCATACTTGCTTAAAGATTTATGCACTCAGCTTTCTGGTCCAGTCACTCCTTATGCCAGGCTCCCTGGCATGATGGACTCTTATAACTCTGAAACCATAAGCTAAGTAAACTCCTTCGTAAAGGATGTTTTATCATAGCAACAGAAAAGTATCTAATACAGATGCCTTAACAATTACGTTTTATGCTATATAATGTAGGCTAGCTTAGAACTTTCTATGTAGCTCTGGCTAGCCTTGAACTCACAGCAATTCTCTTGTCTCAGTCTTCCAAATGCTGGAATTATAGGCATGTAGTGCCACATTCAGCAAAACATGATATTTATGAACATAATTGTGCTAAATTACCTCTCATATTGAATTCTTACCATTCTAACCTTGTGGTGGCATTTCTATACTTCTTGTGAGAATATTTTGAGTATTTTGTTCATGTCCTAAATAAAATGGTGAGGGGGAACAATTAAGCACCAATATGCTCTAGGTGTCTACTTTCTGTTTGGAATCTCCAATTGTTACACCTATAACAAAAATTGTTTAGATGCCTCCCAAAGGTATATTGTATTCTTTGCTTAAAAAGGCACTAACTTTTCAGTAGATATAAATAAAAATTGATTAGAATATGTTTTCCTTGCCCTCTGGAACTCTACATCTATCCTATTGAATAGCTTCCCACAAGCTGCAAGCCCATTGTAGCATGTGAAGATAATATTCAAAAGGCAAAATCTACTTCCTATTTTTCTTTGAACTCCATAAAATTTCATTTGAATTGCAAAGTGTATAAGAGTGAAAATACTGTGATGAGATTTAACAAGTTAATGGTAAATTAATGCACTCTCTTTTATTAGAGCAATTTTCAATGCTATTCAACACTGTGTACCCTCCCTTGGATAAGGCTGGACATTTCATATGAATCAACAAGGGATTCAGTGAGCTTTTACCTGATGTATGCATTACTATGTGAAATAAACAGTGAAATGAAAACTTTCTGAATTCCTGAACCTATTTGTATGTAAGGAAAATGTCACTTCGATATTTATTATGAAATATCAGTTCTAGAGTCTTGTTACTCCAGTTTTCCTTACTAAAAATAATAACTATCATCAAGGGTGAAAAACTAAATGAACTAGATGCCCATTTTGATTTCCAACTAAAGTATTTAATGCACTCAATTAATCCTAGTGATAAAAACTGGACATGTAATCCTAGAACAAACAAGAGAGCATAGTTTCCTTGCTACAATTAATGGATAATATTTACCTATCTTGTGACATTTCACATTCAACTGTGTTAATGCTAGTCATGACAAAAAATGAGCACTTTTTTCCCAATATTTTAAAAGTTTCAAGAGAGTTGGCTCAGCAGGCAGGAGTACTTGCTGCTCTTGAAGAGGATCCAAGTTTGTTTTCCAGCTCCCACATTGGCAGGCATACGGCTACCTGTAACTCCAGTTCCAGTTCCTGGTGATCTGATACCCTCTCCTGGCTTCTGCAGACTCCTGCACCCATATCACACACACACACACACACACACACACACACACACACACACACACACACAGATGTAAATACAAATAAAATACATCTTTTAAAATAACTGTAGCATAATATACTTTTTATCTTAATCTACTTTTCTTCTATTTTATCAATTAGCAGAACCATCTTCTATCTGGGGATCAATTTAGAAATTCTGTTTCCAAGTTTCTGTAGACATATAATACTAACACTTCCCACATATTAATAATAGTCACCTACACTTTAAATTGCAACTTCTACGTTGATTGAAACATCTTGAATATATACTGTAAAAAATATTACAGAAAGCAACATTGTTTTCTTTTCAAAAAAACCAAAGAATAATAAAGATGCAGGCAGAGAGGGAGACTTCAGATTCAACACTATTCAAATAATGATGTATTCTAACTTATCCCAGGCCCTCAGTTTCTTTGCTAAGCTTAAATAGTCTGCATCCCCCTTGCTATGTTTTTATCCACGGTCCTTCCTTCATGCCTTACATCAATTTTGCTCTGTGTTGTGCCTCATCTCACCACCTCCTTAAACTCCCATACTACTGTATAGCACTTCTACTTGTCCCCTCCTACTGCCATTATTATCCTGCATCTCTCCCAGGTGAAAAGCTGAAGAAGCTCTACCACTTTAAAGCAAGGCCCTGATTAAAACTTACATCAATCACTAGTCAAGCCATACGGCTAGAATTCTATATGTGTCTCCTTTTCTGTGCATTTGTTAATCCCTGAAGATCCAGATTCTTCAAGTGCCAGCTAATCTGTCTATAAAGAAATAGATCAAAGACAAGAACACAAACTCTAACAATATCCTTATTTCCAAAGGCACAATGCATCATTTCTACTTCTGCATAATTTGAAAAGCCTTGTCAAAAACTTGCAAACTTTTTTTTTTATAATGGAGACAAAAAAAATGGTTTCTCTAAGAGAAAACGTGGCAAGAATCCAGATAACTTTTTCAGCAATAATTCAAACAAGATTTTTAAATTAGCCAATTTATATCACATTTAACTTTGGGCTTTCCTAAACTGTCTTAAGTAAAACATGACTGAAAAAATTCTGAGGTTTTTGAGAGATGGCTCAGTGATTAATAGCACTGGGCATTCTGGTAGAAGACCTGAGTTTGAATCCCAGCACCCACATTGCAGCCAGTAACTGTCTGTAATATCAGTTCCAGAGGATCCGACAACCTCTTCAGACCTCCACAGGCATTTCATGACACAAGACCACTTACACACATGCAGGAATAATACCCATATGCATAAAATAAGTAAAAACCTTATTTGAGGGAATCTGAAATTGTCTTGAGGAGTGTTCATTTTGAAACTAACCTTGAAAGAGTTGATTTACGTTATTAGGTAAATGTAAATAATGCCATAGGGATCTGATTTGACACATTTTCTTGGGCCACCTCAGCCTTTGCTGCTCAATCTCAAAATTCCAGTTGACTCATTCTAGGTTGCTAGAAAAGGAAACATCCTATCAGAGAGCTGATGCTGAGGCCACAGGATCCCTCCAAACAGCTTTAGGTATATGCTTGGCCACAAATCATATGAATTTTGGTTAAATCACTTTTGCAACCTTTAAACAGGAGAATGGAGCTGCTGCTAAAATTGAATAAAATAAGGGGAAGGGTGATCTCTGTGTCAGATTTATGGGATGTTTAAGATGATGAAAGACATTGCTTGTTTAGAACAATTATGTTGTTCTAACATTTACTTCTGATCATATAGAAAGAAGTTGACATTTTAAATAACTCTGATCTTATAACTTTAATCTAACAAATCAAAGACAGCCAAGTTTAATAATTCGGACATGCATTAGCATTCAAGAGGTTGAGGCAGGAGGATCATAACAAGTTTAAAGCCAGTAAGTTTCAGACCAGCCTTCACAGAGTAAAATCAAAGATAATCCCAATGCAATATAAATACTTTCTGTTTGTAAATACTTCAATTTAGACTTCAAGAGTGAGGGATATGATACTCGCTGCTATTTCATGCACTATAGACATGATAGGAAAGCTGCATCTTGAAATCTCCATAGTATGATGGTCTAACAGAGCTGCATAATGACAAACCCAATTGACACACCAAATGCAAGGAAATTGGGGTCCCACCTCACTGGCAGTCAATGGACGCTGAGGGAGAAAGAATCAGTTTTCTCCAGGAACTACTTACCTCAGAGGTTATCTAATTCAAAGGAGGCAGCTCTAAACATGAGTATGCAGGAACACCAATAATAGACTTGTTGCATTATATATATATATATATATATATATATATATATATATATATATATGTAAAAA
The DNA here is from genome assembly GCA_009823505.1 of Rhizomys pruinosus. Taxonomy (NCBI): domain Eukaryota; kingdom Metazoa; phylum Chordata; class Mammalia; order Rodentia; family Spalacidae; genus Rhizomys; species Rhizomys pruinosus. The sequence goes on from VZQC01011101.1 coordinate 323,383, forward strand.
ATAACCAAAGAAGATGAGAAAATTAGAAAGGGGGTCATGGAAAGGGTAGGAGGGGGCCTGGGAGCAATGAAAAAATGCAAATATAATATTTATGAAATTCTCAGAAATATAAAATAAATCTTAAAAGAGTGTTATAACTGTTGAAAAATAATATTTGCCTAATAGTTTTATTTTTCATGCAAACTAGTAACATGTAAGCTATCATTAGAGAACATAACTCATTTTGGTAGTCTTTCTTCTTTGTAAATGTATATATTCATGCCAGTATTATTCTATCTAAAACCATGATGAGAACACTCAGAGAGAGAGAATCAGTATGGTATAGCTTCTTATTTCACCATCTGAAACTAAACCCAATGCTGCTGCTCTAGGCATACACAAGCGCGTCTGCATTTCCACTGCAGCACAAAGCATTTCTGTCAGTTGGTAATAGACACATTTATTGCTTAGAAATGCAGACAATTTAGCTCTTTAACTCCTTAGCAAGTGAGTGTAGTTTAGGATAATTTTCAAACCAATTATCTTCTTTGCACATTTGCTAATTTTTACATTGGCATACACTTAGACCCATAGTCTTTCTTTATTAACCTATTTTATTCTCTTGTTATATTCCTGAACCAGAAGAGCAGGAGGCAAGTACTTCTCACTTACATACTCTTCTGAATGCAAATGATTGTGTCTCCTCTAGGAACTAAACTGTAGAGGATGCAAACAACAATTCTATATTGCTCCAATTGCACAAGCCAAAGTTAGCCCAAAGAGAGGAAACAATGATGTTTAAGACAAATTCTATCATTTGAAGAAGACTAGAAACATGCTCCTGGGGGCTGGAGAGATGGCCTAGCAGTTAAGAGCACTGACTGCTCTTGCAGAAGACCCGGGTTCAATCCCCAGCACGCACATGGATGCTGAGAATCGTCTTTAACTCCAGTTCCAGGGGAATCCAACACCTTCTTCTGATCTCCGCGGCATTGCACAACACGGGTGCACAAACCTACATGCAGACAGTACATTCATGCCCATAAATAAATAAAATATATTTTTAAATTTTTTAAAAAGGTAAAAAATAAATAAATAAATAATTTAAAAAAGAAAAATTTAATTTAAAAAATGCTCCTGGATGTCCCCATGTTCACTCTGCTGCATATTTTCTAATTTTAAGGCTTTAAATAAGAAAAATACACAGCTGATTTTTTAATTTTTTTTAATTTTTATTTATTTCTGTATGTGTATGAATGTACTGTCTGCATGCAGGTCTGTGCACCCGTGTCGTGCAATGCCGCGGAGATCAGAAGAGGGTGTCGGATTCCCCTGGAACTGGAGTTCTCCTGGAATTGGAGTTTCAGACGGTTCTTGGCCGCCATGTGGGTGCTGGGGATCGAACCCGGGTCCTCTGTAAGAGCGGTCGGTGCTCTTAACCGCTAGGCCATCTCTCCAGCCCCGCAGCTGATTTTTTTAAATAAACAAAAAGAGTTTTATTTACCAAAGTCCAATATCCCAAATCACATTCTCTCTTTGCTGTATTTGCTTCTTGTTTGCATTTTTTTTAGGAGTCCAGTCTATATTGCTGTAGTCTCACGATTCACCCCAATCTCTCCACAACCCTTACAATCTACCATGCCCTCTCTTCCGCAATTTGTTCCCTAGGCTTTGGGAGGGGCACAAGTGGGTGAGAACAAAACAGTATATTTCTCGGAGATGTCATTTGGACTCTAGTCTGTTCAGGTTGTTTCCCTTCATGGGTTGACAGCTTATCCGTGATACCTTTTTAGTCATTAACAAAGCACAAGCAATTGGATGTACAGGCATTTAAGCAGTACAATTATTATGGCAAGTAAGCTGTGAGCATAGACACAAGATGCTTGTTTGGTATGCAATCCACAAACTGTGGTTTCTCTATAAAGGTTGAACAAGTTCTTATTGTGGCTTATAACATCTAACCACTAGAGGCATAACTTGTGGCATCCACTGTGAGTATTCCTCCAAGGAGAGAGAGCTAAAACAGCCATTAGATTTGGGATATATAAGACACATGGCTGCCACGGTTGCCCAGATCTCCAGGCAGTTGAGGTGTTAGCGATAGCTGAGGAGGAGTCTTGCTTGTTCAAGGAGACCATATTTTGTTGTATTGCTTTGTGGCCTTTGGTAATGCTCTCTGGCATTTCAGAGGCCAGTTGTACATTAGCAAGTGACGTTTCATACTTTTTATTTTCATGCTCACACCATTTCTTGACAACAGGGACTTACTGCCTTTCTCCTTGCATATATCCCAGTCATGGGCAAAAGGCCTTTATAATTTTGGGGGTTTGAATTCCCTAGCTACACAGCCGATTTTTAAAATCTTGAACATCACTAATTTACTGTGTGAAGTAAATTGTATATAAATGATATAGATACATAGATAAATAAGTAAAGAGATGTACAAATACATGGAAAGAAGACAATTACTTTTAACATATTTTAAAAAAATTAAAAAACGGGGCTGGAGAGATGGCCGGCGGTTAAGAGCACCTGACCGCTTTGCAGGACCCGAGTTCGATCCCCAGCACCCACATGGCGGCCAAGAACGAAAACTGCTGAAACTCCAATTCAGGAGAACTCTCCAGTTTCAGGGGAATCCGACGCCCTTTCTGACCTCGCGGCATTGCACACAACGGGTGCACAAACTTTGCATGCAGACCGTACGATTAACACATACATAAATAAATAAATGTTCAGGGCGTATGGTGGCGCAGCCTTTAATCCTAGCACTTGGGAGGCAGATGCACGCGGATCTCTGTGAGTTCGAGGCCAGCCTGGTCTACAGAGTGAGTTCCAGGACAGCCAGAGCTACAGGGAGACCCTGTCTCAAAAAAAAAAAAAAAAATTGAAAACATCTAACCTGAAATATGAAAGTTCTCAAGAAAAAAATGATAATTAGGATGTATATGTGTACACAATATACAAATGTATTATATGCAATCATATATACACATAAATTATATGTGTGTTTATATGTGTAGAAAAATATGCACATATTCTGTGCATAATAATAGATACAAGTTTCTAATAAAGAGTTGACTTGGCTTCCTGTTCTAGCTTTTGTTGTTGTTGTTATTGTTTTAGATTAAATAGCTATTCTACTCAAACAGGGAGTTCTCTAAGCAAAGCAATCTTGGTAGCCACCAACATGAATCATTTTCACTGAGATATGTCTTATCTAAATATCTTTGCATCTTACAAGAAGTATGTTCTAATTATTAAAACAGCCATGAAAACTGAAAGCCACTTACTTTTATTAGTGAATTATTTAAAACCGCTGAGTGACCCATATGCCATACAAGTCACCCATTGAATATAAGGTATATAAATGGAATAGTTTTAAGTTATTCATACAAAATTTAGAAGAATTAAAATTAATTTTCTCCTCTAATATTTATTTCAAAACAATGCTTGTGGAAAGAAACATTGAGAGTGCAACAGAATCCTAAGGAAAACTGAAGAAAGAAGGCAGAGAAACTGCATGTGCTCCTTTCAGGCTGCTTGCTTTTTCATATGACCAAGATCTAGCAGAGATTTCAATCTGGCATGTTCACTCTCAAGTTGGCAGTATGCCTTTTCCCTGGAGTTTCTTAGACAAAACTTTGACATGACAAGTCTCCCCCATTACTATTTTTAAATATACACATTATTTCACCATACTAAACTATCACTGCAGTACGTGAAAGTGGGACAATCCATATCTGATTATTCTACAAAGATGTCTCAGAATTTATCCCTTTACATGTTCAATTTTATTGACTAAGTTGCAGAACATCCTGATTCACCTAAAACCTATGCTTCAGGAAACAATAAGCTTTGATTTATATTTCTGAAAATTACATTTCATTCCTATATCTTAAATCAAATATTGAATTTCCTTCTTACATTTAGGCTGCATTGAACATTCATTACATTCTCATGAAGCTATATTGAATGTCTTTTTTGGTGACGCAAAGTTACTCTAGCAAATGTCTCACATATATCACTCTGTTCAACCGATATTAAGGACATACTCCAGGAGCTAGTTAATTTTTAGCTGATTCACATCTTACAAGTTATAAACCTTATCTTTTCCCCTTTTCAGAAATAAACATACAACAGCTTTATGAAAAAAGCATAAATCCATAATTATATAAGCTAATAGTACAAGACATTCTAAAGGACATGGACTCAAGAACTGGGAATTTCCTCTAGGTATTAAAATCCCATTGTTTGGTCCAATACATCCAAGTAAGCAGGCCTCATCTCACATGACCCAGAAACTCCACCATGCATGGAATGAGACATGATGGATAACAATGAGTCTTGATTCAAATCAGAGTTACTAGTGATTCCTTGTATTTTAAAATGATAAAATACCAAAACAGGAGGAAGAGAGTGGTACATGATATTTCCTCACAAATCTATGCCAAAGAAGAAATTTCTGCTTTTTCATGATCACCAGTTAAGTGCTTCCCTATAAAAATTTACACTGGAAATCAGTAAACAGAGCATAGCAATGTCAAATTTAAATATACATAGAGGAGTTGTCATCCTAACATACAATCTGGGCTGTGCACTAATATTTGCCACAATTCTCTTATATAAAAGAACTAGATAAATGGAGAAAATTTGAGACAATGCTGTTTTGCATAGGATGAATAATACTCAATTTCCAAGACAATAATCAGTGAAGATCAAAGATCATTGCAGAAGAGGGGCAAAAAGATTCCGAGACCCAGGGGAGGAGGTGCATGACCACATGGAAATAGAGTTGTACAGGTTCCTGGGACCTCGCTCATATGAACTCACAACAATGGTGAAAGCATGTATATGACCCATGCAAACTTAAGCAGATAGAAAGCCAGCACAGAACTGAGGAAATGGGCAGCAGGCCCCAAACTTAGCTGAAGAACTATTGAACAGCTGATTACTGCTGTGTAAGGAAGAGCTGATTTTCTATAAAGGAGTGATTCTAGATAAGCTGAATAGACCCCAGTGGATGAGCTTGCACTGAGGGATCTCAGGGGACACTAAGTTGACTCCATAGGCCCTAACATAAATGGCAGACTACATGAAATCCAATGATGGAGGGGGCCATGTGAGGGTGCCATTGGGGAAAGGGGGTATAAAGAAGATTAAGATACTGTGTATAAAATATGCAAAAATTCAATTAAAATACATTAAAAAGATAAGGGGTAAAGGAGAAATAAATATTGTTATGAATCAAAGGGCCAACTGAATAGCTTTAGAAGTGATTGGTTTTGGAGAAAGGACAGTCTCTTCAATATATAAGTGTTCAGTAGCAGAATGAGATGAGATCTTTATGTCACCCTATGTATAAAAATCAACTCAAATGTATTAACAATATAAATGGAAGCCCTGAAAGATAAAGTGACAGAGGTTACAGTGGTTTGAATGGCAGACTCATAGGAAATTCATAAGGCATGTCTATAATCAAAAGTATAAAATCAAGCTATCAATTGCTTTCCACTGTAAAGCAAATTACATAGAAATCTAAATGCATGTTATATTAATTAACTTAATTCATTAATCAATCAGAGATAAACTACAACTGTTGGTTCTCCTGTCCCAGAATCTCCCTGAGTTTAGTATTACATTTTAAGAAGTTCCCACCAGAAAGCAAAGCACTCCCTCTCTTCCTCACCGATGGAAAAAAAAAATGAAAACATTATGGATTTCTATGTTGTACTTATTTAAATTTTTATGGTTCTAAAATAAAAGTGAAATGCATTTCATCTTGGTCTAATTTAATTTTTTAAAAAATGATATCTTGTGAAAACACTACATTCCAGTCAACTCCAGGATGAAATACCTAGAGTATATTGAATTCAGTTATGGGTTTGTCTCTTTAACTGGCCTTACTAAAAATAATTATTCTAGTCTGTGACCTAGCACATGTCATCTATCTATAAAGAAAAAGTAATAAATTCTTCTTAAATCAACCTTTTTAAAGAAATGCACACATATACACACATATACACAAACAATTTTTGAATGATTTTGAAGAAAAATAAAATGGCTTTTATTTAAATGAAAAATGTATATATTACAATGTTATTATAATTCTGTGTATATAGTGAACAATATTATCTTATACTATAAGACTTCCCCTCCAAGGAATACTTTGAAATTATTTTAATGTTTTTTGAGAAAAAAATTTAACATAACCAAAACCAATGAAATGAAATATATTGATAGAAATATAGTGCTACAATTTGTTAATCTCTGTATTTATGTATGATTCAGACTATGTAATTACACTGAACAAATGACACAATACACCAAATGGACCTCCCAGACATCTATCGAATATTTCAACCGCAAACACCAGAGATACACTTTCTACTCAGCACCTCATGGAACTTCTCCAAAATATACCATATACTGGGACACAAAAAAACTACAACAAATATAAGATTGAAAATAATCTCATGCATTCTACAGACCACAGTGAAACAAACTCATATCAAACACCAGAATAAACCCACAACCTACAGGAACACAGGGAGACTAAACAACATCCTGAATATAGATGGTCAAGGAGAAATAAAGAAAGAAATAAAAAACTTCCTGGAACTGAATGAAATGATAAACACACAGCAAAATCTATGGCACTTTAAAAGCATCCTAAAGGGAATTTATACTCTAAGGTGCCTACATTAAAAAAACAAAGAACACAAGTGAATGATTAACACGGCAGCTAAAAATACTTGAGAGACAACAACAAATGAACTAATTGAGCAGACAAGAAGAAATAACAAAAATCAGAGCAGAGAGTCAATGAATATGAAACAAAGAAAACCATACAAAAAATCAATGAATCCAAATTGGTTTCTTTGAGAGAATAAAATAAGATAGACAGACCGTCTAGCCCAGTTAACCAAAAGAAAGAGGGAACAACTCCAAATCAATAGAATCTGTGACGAAAGGTGGAAATATCACAACAGACAATGAAAGATCCAGAGATATAGGGACTACTTCAAAAACTTATATTCTACTAAGTTTGAAAACCTAGAGGAAAATGGATGATATCTGAAATCCTGGGAATCCCAAAGCTCAACCAAAAGAGATGACAGCCTAAACGACCAATAGTACAGGAAGAAGATGAAGATGGTAATAAGCACCCTCCCAACCAAAAATGCCCCAGCCCCCATACGGTTTCACTGCAGATTCTATAAATATTTCGAAAAGACATACAACCATTACTACTTAATTTGTTCAGAAGGATACAAAGAGGAACTTCTCCCAAATCCTCTATGAACCAGCATTACGCTACTACCAAACCAGGAAAGGAATCAACCAAAAAGGAGAAACTATAGACCCATCTCCCTAATGAACACAGATGCAAAAGTCTTCTAAGCCAGGATTCTGGGAATCTGCACATAGACTCACATCAAGAAAATCATCCACCATGACAAGGGGGATTCATACCAGAGATCGCAGGGATGGTTCAACATAACAAAATCAATAACATCATCAAACATATCAATGGATATGAAGGACAAAAACCACAACAAAACAAAAAAAAACCTTTGAGCAAAATCAAGCATCCTTTCATGTTTAAAGTCCTGGAGGGAAGGGTCTGAAGGGATCATTCCTCAATGTAATCAAAGCCATATCAGGAAACCCACAGCAATATATCATCCTAAATGGGGAAATGACAGAAAGCATTCCCTTAAGGTAGGAATGCAAGGCTTGCCCCCTGTCACCACTCCTTTTCAATATAGGGTGTTGGAAACCCTTGCCAGGGCAATAAGGCAAGAAAAGGGAAATTAAAGGAGTTCTAATTGGAAAAGAGGAAGTCAAGCTATCCCTGTTTGCTGATGAAGAATGATTGTCTACCTAAGGATGCTAAAGCTCGCCACCAGAAAACTCCTAGAAACGATGAAGACTTTGGTAAGTGGCAGGATACAAAATAAATCTAGAAAAAATCAGTAGCCTTTCGTTACACGAACAACCAACGCAACTAGATACGACTACAAGGATACGCTCGTCCCTCAGCTCACCGATTAGCCTCAAAACAATAAATACTAGGAACAAACCAACCAAGGACACCAGGATCCTCAACAAAAAATATTTAAACCCCTGAAAAAGGAACTTGAGAAGAACATCAGAAGATGGACAAACCTTCCATGCTCATGGATTGGGAAAATAAATATAAGTAAAAAATGTCCATCCTATCCCAAACTAGTGTACAGATTTAATGCAATCCCAACAAAATCCCCCAAGAATTTCTTCACAGGTTGGAAAAAAAAATCCTCAATTTCATTTGAAAAACAAAAGGACCCCGAATAGCCAAAGCAACCGAGATGAAAAGAGCAATACAGGGGGGGAGTTCTATACCAGATATCAAACTATACTACAGGGCTATAGTCATAAACAGCCTGGTACTGGCACAAAACAGACCCAGTTGACCAATGGAATAAAAACTGAAGATCCAACCTGAGCTACAATTTCAGCCACCTCATATATGACAAGGGGGCCAAGAAGACACAATGGAGGAAGAACAGCATCTTCAGCAAGTGGTGCGGAAAAATTGGATCACACATTGTAGAAGAATGAAATGTAAACCCTAACCCTCATCACCTTGTACAAAAGTCAACTCCAGATGGACCAAAGACTCAACGTGTAACCCCAAACTCTGGAGGTGATAGAAGAGAACTTGGCAGCAGACTACAAACATAGGTGTAGGAAAAACTCTAATCAACAGCAGCTGCACAGAAATAAATCAACAATTGACAAATGGGATTCTCCTTAACTCAAAAAGCCTTCTGTACATCAAAAAGAAACAATAAAGGAAGTGAAGAGAAAACCCACAGAGTGGGAAGAACCTTCATGCAGACACATCTGACAAAGCATTAATCTCCAGAGTATACAAGCTACCAAAAAACAAAGAAGAAAAGAAAACAAATGAACAAAATCAAGATGAGCAAAGATCTGAATAGAGACTTCACACAGAGGGAAAATAGAGATGGCCGAGAAACATCTTAAGAAGTGTTCAGCATCCTCTGAGCAATAAGGAAATGCAATAAAACCACTTTAGATATCACCTTACTCCAATAAGCTGGCTAGGATCAAGAACACAAATGATACAAGTTGCTGGAGAGGTTGGGGGGAGAAGGGGAACACCATCCATTGCTTGGTGGGAATGTAACTTGTACAGCCACTTGGAATCAGTGTGGAGAACCCTTAAAGACTCAAATCGAGCCTCCATTTGACCCGTCATACCACTCCTGGGGGATATACCCACAAGACAAATCTTACTGCAAAGATCATGCACAACATGTTATTGCAGCTCTTTCACAATAGAAAAAGCGGGGAATTAACCCCAGTGCCCCTCAACAGTCATTGGATAGAGAGAAAATGGTGGTGCATGTAACAATGGAGTTCATGCAGCGATAAAGAGGGACAACATCTGAAATTTGCAGGTAAATGGATGGAGCTGGAAGACATTATGTTAAGTGAAGTAACATAGCCCAGAAAAACAAATGACAAATGGTGTCCCTCATAGTGGGTGCTGTACCAATACACCAGATATAAACATTTCTCATGGAAGGGATGCTATGAAAAAAGCAACAACAGAAAGACTGCATCAGAAAATGGACAAAAATGGTGAATTGGGAAGGGGTGGGTGGGTGAGGGACACGGGTATATTCGATTAATGCATATTTAATTGACATGAGTTCAACAAGTACCCAGTTTTGCCTAGACACTGTCTAACAGGATACATGGTGTTTTAGGACTTAGTAAAATAAATATGTGTATATTAAACAACCATTGGTTTACAGACTCTGATAAAAACGGTAATGCATCCGAGTTAAATGGAGATATAATTCACTGTTGTGTAACAACTATTATAGTGGGTCCTGATGAAACTTACTTTCTAGGTGCCACAAAGGTTTTGATATGAACACTTTCTTTGCCTCCCCCCATACAAGGAGAAAGAACGATGAGGGGTTGCTCTCCACTGTAAATTGGAGATAACTATTATAGAGGTAACTCTTATAAAACTGGTAAAACTGCCTTCTTTAATTGACTAATAGACATAGACACTGTGAAAAAGGATTACTCTCTGTTCAGAACCCAAATATAACCTAAAGTCCTTAAACTATGAACTAAGCAAAATATATCAATACAGGATCTCGTGACATCAGTAATGGATTATTCCACCAGGGGAGATGTTGGCCAGGGGATCTAAGGTCCCACAAAGGGTAAGGCCCTCCTTGCTCTAAACTGGGATACCTGCAAGAAGAGAGGCAATAAGGCCTGCTGCTGAAGACCTGATGTTAACATGGAAAGATGCATTGAGACACACCATGCAAGTGACAGATGGCCCCTGGAATACCAGAGAGAGTTTTACCAAGGGCCACTAAACCAACAAAGTAAAATGGTCTCCTTGAGTAAAGAGACTCCTCCTCAGCACCAGCTACACCTCACCTGCCTGGAAAATAATTGGTGCGGCAGAGGCAGCCATAATGCCTGATAATCCCAAATCTAATTGGGCTATTTGGCTCTCTCCTTGAGGAATGACCCATGGCTGATGCCACAAGCTACATTCTCTACAGGGTAGGAATATCATAAGCCACAGTAAGACCCCGTCATATTTATCAGGAAAAAAAATGTACGTTCTGATCAACTATCTCATCTAAACTATGTGTCTATACACAAGGTACCTACCATAACTATTGATGCGGCTTAAATACCTATATATCTAATTGCTTGTGCTTCAGTAGTAGGATTGAAAGGCTATTCTTGGAC
>VZQC01011101.1:334572-370451 GCA_009823505.1 Rhizomys pruinosus
GTGGGTCTGTGGGTGTTTGGGCACAACAGCCTGCAAATTGGTTTTACATGAAGGATGCTTGTACTCATGGATTATCACTTATAGCTAAAAAAGGAAAAAAAAACTGAGAGAGATATGCAGGACAGTCATGGCAGAATGCATGATCTCGGTTGGGGTGGGGGTGGGGGTGAAGGGAAGGGGAGATACGCCTGAACTGAATTGGAAAATGATGTATGAAATGCACAAAGCATCAATAAAAAAAATGTTGAGAAAAAAAAAGACTATGTAATATGATTAAACAGACTTTCAGAAACTTTAAAATCTACAGTCTGTGATTATAACTCATTGCTATGGCATGAATGCTGACAGGCACCCCTGGTCAGAGTAAGACTTCATCATTCAGCAAGCAGTACACATCAGTGTGTTTGCAGCGGTTACCCTGCCCAGAATCCACCAGGATTGTGAAATAGTCCTGAATTAAACACCAGGCCAGAGTCAGATCCTTTATTAGAAGAGTAATCAGTGTTACAAATGGTAAATCTACAGGTCCCACCCAGCCAACCGCCCCTCCCTGGAAGTAACTAGTTACAGGATTGTTTTAACTGCTTAGCTGCTCCATATCTTAAAGGTATACAGTATTCTTCTGTATAGAAAGCAATCTTACAACTGCTCCCTGAAGGACTTTCCAGGCATGTTCAGGGTCCCTGGTAGACTGCATCTCCTTGAAAATGTGATCTCAGCTCTGGATTTCTCATAGATGCCCTTTCATATCTTGTTAAATGTTTTAATAGTGAAAGAGTATTGAATTTCGTCAAATGTTTTCTCTGCATGCTTAGGGGCCACAGCTCCGGGCTCAGGGATGGTGCCAGAACTCCAGCTCATGAGAAGGACTACAGCTCCAGCTGATGGGACGGGGCCACAGCTCCAGGCTCAGGGATGGTACCACAACTCCAGCTCATGGGGAGGACTACAGCTCCAGCTGATGGGAGGGGGCCACAGCTCCAGGCTCAGGGAAGGTACCACAACTCCAGCTCATGGGAAAGACTGCAGCTCCAGCTGATGGGAGGGGGCCACAGCTCCAGGCTCAGGGATGGTACCACAACTCCAGCTCATGGGAAGGACTACAGCTCCAGCTGATGGGAGGGGCCACAGCTCCAGGCTCAGGGATGGTACCACAACTCCAGCTCATGGGAAGGACTGCAGCTCCAGCTGATGGGAGGGGGCCACAGCTCCAGGCTCAGGGATGGTACCACAACTCCAGCTCATGGGAAAGACTGCAGCTCCAGCTTACAGGAGGGGATCAAGGAAATGTTTTATATTTTATTGAGTTTTTATGCATTCCATACATTAATTCTTGATCAAATTTAGACACCAACCCCTACTCATGGCCCTCAATACCCCTACCACACTTCATGAATTCTGTCATATATGTTAGGTCCAATTATTTGTACCCGTGAAGGGGACCATGGAGGGTGGGGGAAGGAAACTCAAGAGAGGGGGAATGGTAGGATGCAGGTATCATGGGGGAGGGTGGGGAAAATGAGGGGGAGCTTGGACTGGGGAAGGAAGAAAGAGGTTGGTCACGGGGAGAAAGAGGAGAAATGAGTAAAGCTTGTGGTGTGGCGTGGGACTCCAGAAAGAAACGTGTTGGCTGGGGAACCCCCTTAGAAATACTCATACAGTGTCTGAACCTGAGGGCATGTGTATACCTGGAGCTATATGGCGAAGAGCATAGTACCATATGGGAGAGACCTCCCTTCAACTTGTTAATCACAGTAGTCCAGGAGACTTCCTAAATAACACAGGTTATTCCCACAGGTCATTGTTATCTACCAGGAATTGAAGGTAGGACCCTACTGATGAATACAGGACATAAGTCAGACCAGCTCTAAAGCCTAATAACCACAACAACTGGCACAGCAAACTAGCTCTTCTGGTGCAGTAGTGGCACTGTTACCTGGAGAAGAGTAATCAACATCTCTGTAATTGGACCTAAATGTTTCTCAGTGTCTGAGAACCCATGGGTGGCACTGTAACTATAGTCATATATCCATGGCTGGAGAAGTCATAGATCCTAGAGAAACCCCTATCTCTGTCATATCTCCAGACAAATGAAACTTCTTATCATATGCTAACTATGGATCCTTATATTTACAGACAATGTAGCATATACCACTCATCAAAGAAGCTTTTTTTTTTGCAATAGGTGGAGGCTACTGCAGAGTTCCACAACTGATCTCACACAGAGAGTATACATCTGAGATATGTCAACCCCTTGGTGAAATATCTACAGGGGAACCTCTATACCTAAGGGTCATGGAACAAAGCAGAACAGGGTTGAAGAGAATACTAGTGCTTCCCTCAATTTTCAACAGTGAAGTTTCCTTATACAACAGAATGTGATGCACAGAGAAGGCCACAACTGGTTAACTTTTAGAGAAAAAGAGTGTAGAGTGTGTTCTTGGATAAGACTCCTATATTAAACCTCACCTACCCATGGCTCAGGAACCATTGCAGAAGAGAGAGAGGAAAGATTAAGGGTCATGGCTGGTGCATCAACATAAGGAACCAGAGGCTTTCAGGCCACCTGAAGCTTGGTCATGTGAACTTGCAGCAATAGTGTCATTGTGCCCAAGAGCCATACTGACTTAATCAGACAAGAGCCCAGTGTGAACTGAGGGAAACGGGTGGCAGGGTAGCCCAAGCCTGGGAATAGCTGTCAACTGATCACTGCTGGGTGAGGGAGAGAGATCTTCTTTAAGATCTCTAAATAGGCTGACTAGATTTCAGTAAATTAACTTGCACCAAAGAATATTTTTAAATAACATTATGCTCATTGAGACATCTTTCTTTATAAAGCAAAGAAGGCTGTGAAATTTATTTATTGCATCTATAACTTGAAACTGTTGGAGAGAACAAAAAAGGAAAGCTGAATGTGACACACTGAAAAGGCTTGGAAAGGAATTCGATCTTGTCATGCCTGAATTGTTCACTAGCTGTTCTTCAAGGAATATCTGACACTATGGTGGAAAACAAACCTCTCAGCCGTGGGCACAGAACGATGCCCACTGAAGCACAAAATAAGCCAAGAAACTTTGTGTAGTTAGCAAATGTCCCATGAATGAAACACACACGGTACTTCGGTTTGCTTAAGAAACCTTAGGTTGTTGTCTTCTCCAAAGGAAAAGAAAAAGCATAGATGTTCCTGACCCAGAAAATCAGTTCACTTGTCAACAGTGCACAATAGTGCTTTCTTTGCTGCATGAGTGTATTGCATTCTCTGTTGCCCACAAGGATTTCCAAAATAAAGAAGAAAAACTACAACTCCCTTTGGTAAAAATGGGGATACTCCCTCGCAATTTTTTATTACTTGATAAGCATCAATAATGTAGGAGATAAAATTAGAGGTGGAGTGCATATGTATTGTGCAGCAGCAACATTCATCTCTCTCAGCCAAATCTCTGTCCATTTACTCCTAAAATGAAAATTGGTATCTTACTCGCCCAAGCCCAAGGTTTGTAAATTAAAGATGTATACTCTTGTCAACTTTATATTTTCTCTATGAACAAAGAAATTCTTTGATTGCACATCCGTGTTTGCTGGAGCAAATAAAATTAAGTGATTAAGACTGAACCTTAGGTAAAATTGTGAAATTTAACCATCCATTCACCTATTCATTCAACATATATTTAAGGAATACCTGAGTATGTCAAAACATGTTCTTTGATAGTAATACAGCAGTTTTATAAATAAAATACATAACCACTATATAGATCTTGCATAATAAATAAAGCCAAAAATAATGATACAACAGAAGACATTAGGAGACAGGTGTCATAGTTTTTAAGTACAATGACATCAGAGCAACTGGTGGAAATTTTGAATAGAATTGACTATGAGAATGTTCAATAAGAACATGGTATTTGGTGATATAATGAAGGAAAAGAAGGACTGTGCCATGTAGCCTCAAGAGCACCTCTTCTATCAATGCTGGAAATTTGCCGACTTGCTTGTACAGGTCTTTTGCAGACAACCACAGTTCTGTGAGTTGATATGTGCATCAGCCATATCACATCCAAAAGATAACATTTCACAGCTCTCCTCTCCATCGTGTGGTTCCTACATTCTTTATGCCCCGTCTTTCTTAATGCCCCTGATTCTTGCATGCAGGAAGGTGGTATAGATAACCCATCTATGGCTTAGTCCTCAGACTCAAAATGAGCCTACCATCTGACCCCGTCATTTTGAGTCTTTTGTAAAATCTTATGAATGGAAAAAATTAGTTGTGCAAGTATGAATATCCTGATATAATTACTAAATATTTACCCCCATTTAGAAAGGTTGTGTTATGGTTGGCAGTATGCCACCTCAAACTCAGTGACTTGGATTTACAGACATGTTTTCTGTACCTTGCTCTACTTTGCAAAATCATGGCTCAGGGCTCTGCATTGCATCTCAATGTGTCCACAGTAGCCAAGACTTTGACAGGATTCCTGTTGAATCCTGTCATTGTTATTAATATTTTGAATGTGACACTTATCTTTCTACTTCTCTTTTAATAATCGGTGTTGGTCATACTTTCCCTTCAAGAAATGTCTAAAAGAGAAGTTTTTGGTGAAGTGACTAATAACTGGAATATTAAATATTGGTTTTCTATAAACTAAAAAGCTAATCACTAACACTTTCATCATTATTCTAATTTTAGAGTAATGATTAGTAGGTACATAAAGTGTGATTTTTTTAATGTTTACTAACAGTATATGTAATAACTATTACTGTTAAAATTAAATATATATTCTTTATTTTCTGCATATTTTAAGTTTTCATTGGGAACTAAGTAACTTTATGAAATTATAAATTTTTTTCTGTCCATCATTTTCATTTTCTTTGGGAAACCAAACATAAATCCCATCTGGACATAGCATTTTATCATCAGCAGTTTTAATTTTTTGATCATCTGTTCTGGCAAGATATCATTCTCCTCCGTGTTTATTTTCCATACCCTGGAAACTGCTTCTGGCATCTGTTCCTCTGCCTTCCTCTCTTAACAGAGGCAAGCAAAGGCTTGGCAGTTTAGCAATGCCTCTGTCTGGTACAAATTCATTGCTCTTATCATGTCTCATTGCTACTGTGTGTCAAAGGGGAATGTGCCAGCTGATATTGGATACCCAGAGTTTTCTGAACAAACTAGATTCTGGGGAAGGAGGAACATTGCTTGGCCTCTGTAATCTCTTCTGACAGGCTTCTTCTTCCAAAAGAAAGTTTTAGAATTGGAAAGTTGTTGAAGCTGTATGTACACTCTGGTCACTTTTAGATCCATAGAGGTAAAGTGTCTATTGGGGTTTGTTTTCTAGCCTTGGCCTTAGATTTCATTTTAGTATTCTCAGGGCCTACAGTAAATTAACCAACTCTTCATTTCACTCTCATTTCAAATGTGTGAGCCACTCACATCACCTCTTGCATATGCATATTGGCCTTCTCATCATTCTGTTACCACTCTTCATTTGGTGACTTATCACACCCAGATGAATATTTTTCCACCATATATAAATAGCTGGTGAACCTAACCTTTTAGAAATAATCTAACATCATTTATCTTATCAGACTTTCCATTTTCTCCCTGGATATTTCTTCCACATCATTTCCTTTTCTATTTAAAACTGTAAAAAACCATGACACTGTTATTTTTTAGCCCCATTTCATGAGAACATTTTAACTGATTTAAGAATGCCTTGCAGTAGAATATATTTATTCTGAGCCACAAAGCAGTCTTGTGATTTTGTTTTCTATTTAAAAAAAATAAAAAGAAGAAAACTGGAAGAAACCAAATTCTTCAAATCATTACATTCCAATTTTTCATAATGATTACATTGTTTTCCTTAAATTTTCACCTCTGAGGTGCTTGAGGGCCACTAGAGAATTTCATCCTTATTTTAACTCCTCTTCAGGCAACTCTTCATCTTATGAAAAACAGATGGAAAGTCTTTTTCATTGGCTCAGTTCTTTCCTACAATAGTGGCGTTATTGAAGTGTGATATGTTGGGCATAATATCATCCCTGACTGCACATTTTGAGGACTGTGACTGTGACAGTGTTACAGGGATGCATGAAGTCATCCCTCTTCTATCAAGATTGGCCCAATGAGAAGTTACCTCACTGCCTTCTTCCATTGTCTTGTCTGCAAATGGTGCTTACATGCCTTCTCAGAGTGGGTTATATCACCTTCTGAGAAGAGACAGGCATAATTCACTCTCATATAATAAATAGCCATGTTGCTTTCAGTGTCTTTTTTAATGAACACATCTTTTTCTTTTATGGCTTTATTCAAAAGTCAAAATCTCAGGGAAACCAGTCTAATCATGGCTTAAATCCACTGACAGTCTCTTTCTCACAATGCAAACCACTTTTCTCCTGCTGCAATTTTTAAATGTTTTTAAAGTTATTTGTTGTTGAATCTTTTTTGTATGTATATATATGCATGCACCATGCCATAGCACACATGTGAATGTCAGATGACAACTTGGTGGTGTCAGTTTTGTCTTTCCACTTCTATGGTGGTTCCAGAGATTGAACTAAGGCTGTATCACGCTTGCACATTTACCTCCTAACCATGTTCCTGGCCCTCATGCTGCCATTTTTTTTAGAATTACATTTGATTATTCATTGGGTCCATCACTGTTATGGTTCTTAGACTTCAAAGCTGGGTGGGATAATCGATGGGTTTTCCCCCTTGGCATTTTGCATAGTATCTTCTGAGAGATAGTCTCAGGAAGAAGGCTTCCAACTCAGTTCCAGCTTGACTGCTTCAAGTTTTGTGTGTGAAGTATGTCCTGTCTTCAGCAATAAGGGTATCACCTTCAAGTTCTTGGAGTCAGTCAATCGAGGACTGTGACAATACCCTGTATTCTTTTGGGAGTCTCTGAATACCCTGACCAATGACGTAAAGGTGTTCCAGCCTGGAACTGTGTTTATCCTTATGTATCCTTCAGCTGTTCACACGCCCCCATGTGTATGTTGTATGTATATTTTTAAGTAAGCTTTTGAACTAATACATTTTCCTCAGGTTTTTCATACCACCTAATTATTCTCCTCTCTCTCTCTCTCTCTCTCTCTCTCTCTCTCTCTCTCGCACACACATGTCTCCTACTATCCCTCTCTCTCAAGTCCCTGCTTCCCTTTTGCCCCCATGGTTCCTTCCCATTTCCCTAGCTCCTGTGGTTACATCAGGATATATACACACTCACATGTAAGGATTTGGAGTGAGGATCCACAAATGAGAGAAAATATGCATTCCTTGTTTTCTGAGTCTGTTACTTCATTTGGTATAACAGTTTCTAGCTTCATGCATTTACTTGCAAAGTAAGAGACTCCATTCTAAGCTGGACCAATGTAAGAATATTGGCAACTGATAACTACTGGGAGATGGAGAGTTGGTTTTCTTTAAAGGTATAGCACCAGATATGTTAACCAGGATCTAATGGATGAATGTACACTGAAGGACATTTGGGAACAAACTTGACTCAATGGGCCTTAATATCTATGACAGAGCACATGAAATCTGGCAGAGGAAGGGGGCTATGAGAGAGACTCAGACCGGGGAGGGGTCTTAGTAGAGTCAAAATATATTGCCAGAGTCCAGTTCCAGCAGGTTCAGTTCCTAAAGTGGGTGGTCACAAAGGCAGAGAAGAAATTAATCAAATGACACAACAATCTCTTTCTTTTTTGTGACCTGAGGAACATCTATCTTCCCTGCTCCTGTGTAGAGGACCTCTCAGGTTTCTCACTCTGCCGATTTCTTGACCTAAGGATTACAGAGAGCCTCCATTTGCCTTCTCTGATCCTGTGCAGAGGGCCTTTCAGGTTTGCCACTCTGCCGAATTCTTCTCTTCTCTTTTCTTATCTGTCCCTCAGGTCCCGATGTTTATTTTTATATGCCCTAAAACTAATACAGGTTATGCAAGTCTAAGCTAATTATGAAAAAATAACCCAACTTCCCTGTAAATATTTTTCAGACAATTTACACCTGAACTCATTCTTAACATCAAAAACAGTAAAACAATCAATAATGGTACAATCATTTAGCAGAGATGTCAAGAAAGTAAAATAATAGTACAGAGTACAGCCATTCAGCTAAGCAATTTAGCAGTTTTGTAGCAAAGTGAAGTTAATATTAACTTTTTACTCTGAGGACTTCATTCTTTATGACTTGTGGTTATATAGGTACTGGACAGTCTAAAAAATGAGCTTTAAAGCTTTAACAGTAGAGAACTTTATTTTTCTTACTTTAGTTCCTCGTTCGCTCAATCTGTAAGCCATTTAGTGGCTGATGTAGCTTTGATTCATATCTTCTTTTTATTCTGGTCATCGTTTTCCTCAGTTTCTGTTTTTTACACTTTCTGCTAAGGTGATTTTCTAAGGGTTACTAAACTTTGAGTCAGATCACTAGAATCCATAGCCTCACTGGACTTAGTTTCACTTTGCCCTACAATCCTCTTTTTAGTTTAAACCTGACCATGAAATCAAAATTCCTTTCTTTACTTGGGCAATCTGTGCATAACACAGTTTCTGTAGAATTCTTAATTACTACTGTATCATACTTCTAAGTTGTATACATGGAGCCATTATTTCTCATAAAGTACTCATTTCTAGAAAAGGCAAAAGTTTCGGTTCCACTCCTTGAAGCAGAAGCAGGTACCCTAATTGCTAGAAAGCCGAAAGTCAAGCAGGCCAGAAAAATAAGAATTAATATGATAAGGAGAATTATTAAAAACCAAGGTCAGCTGGAGAGCAGACTTCAACCAGAGGGGTCAGGTCACTGGAACTTTGTCAAGCAGTGAACACTTCACGAATGGCTCCGCCAACATATTGTATGAAAGTCACAAAGATTTGATTTAAAAAAAATATATAGTTTGTCATTTTGTCTATGCTTTAGGGATTCCTGAAAGCAGACACAAATACAGAGTCAGAAGCTTAACGATGAATTGAGTCATCCTGCCTGTAAAAGTGAAAGAGAAGAACCAAGAACATGCAAGGAAAACCTTCAGATCGTAAACCAGGATGGAGGATTCTGAAAGGAAAGGAAGAAGGAAGAGGAACTACAGCGAGTGCCCCCTGGGTAAAGTGCTTGTTGAACAAGTGTGAGGATTTGATTTGGATCCCCACCTCTCACATAAAAAACTGAGCAAGGCAGTGTACACTTACAACACACCAGTCTACTAGCTGAGATGGCAAAATCCAGGGTCAGAGACAAACCATAACTCCAAAACTAAGGGGAAGAAACAATTGGGGAAGGCAACCCAGTTCAGTCTCTTGTCTCCACACACTCCTGCACAGGCAGGTACACACACACACACACGCATTCGCACAAGTGCGCACGCACACACACACACTCACACGTATACACACATACACATATGCATGCACACAAAAACCACACACAAACAGGAATTAATGAAGATTAATGAGATGTAACTCGACCAGAACCAGCCAACAGAGATCCAGAGCAGAGACGTACATCAGACACATTCTATATTGGACCAGTATGAATGTACCTTGCTATCCAGAACTGCTCAGACTAGCTGGAGCACTTCACCTGTGGGTCCAGGGCTGGTGCAGATTCTGCAGACTCTTTGTGAAACTTATCTAGTGACCACTCTTGATACAGCAGGTTTTCTCTGTATGGATTTTCTAAATATGCATTATTCATTATTACATGTCTGTCTATCTTTGTGTGGGGGAGGGTTCACATGTGTGAGCACAGTGCATGTGGACATGTGGACTTGTGGATGTGTGGACATGCACACAGAGAGACCAGAGGTTGACAATGAGTGGTTTTCTCAATTGCTATCTAATTTACTGTTGGAGACAGAATCTCTTATTAACTCAGGAGCTTGCCAGTTTGGCTTGACTAGCAGGCCAGCCGTCCTAAAGGAGCCTCCTGCCTCTACCTCTCCAGTGATGGGGTTGCACACAAGTAGCATTGTTCCTCCATATTCCTGGATTCTTTATCTAGGACCTGGGAAATCAACTCAGGTCTCCATGCTTGAGTGGCAAGTACTTTACCAACTGAACCATCTCTCCAGCCCCTGTTTTGTATATCTTTCCCATGAATACCTAGTAGTTTCTCTCAAAAACTATTAAATATGTGTGTTAAAGGAAAAAAAATCAACCTGAGAGACCCCTGAGGACCAGATCCTCAAATGATCTTGAGAAAACAAAAGCCTTGGTTAATCTGGGCTAACTGTGGGAACTTAAGCACCCAAAAGGAAAGTACGACCAGATATAAATAATAAGTAAGACTAGAGAAACACATAAACTTGAGATTATAGTAAAGAGACATAAAGAAAAAAAAGAGTACTGTTGTTTGGCCTGTCTTCAATTCTTACTGGCAAGTGCATCGACTCTCTGGCTGCCACCACTTTTGGCACTCCTTGAAGACATGAGACACAGCTTCTTAACCTTCCAATATGAACTGAGGACTCATGTCTCTCCAAGAATCCTCCAAACCTTCAATGCCAGATGGGGACTAGTGAGATACCCAGCTTGTGGACTAAACAGCTGAGGGGATGTCAGCCTCATCAGAATATAGACTGGCATTGTTGGACTACCTGGGCTGTATCATGGAGGCCAGTGCAGGGGGATCGAGACAGGATAGGTGCCTACTGGACTTCATTTGGGGGACCAAGGGAGGGAAAGACCCCAATGTGGAGCAAAAGTTCAGGATTGATAGTTGTTTGGGATTGCCAAGGAGGAACCTTCGAGCACTTCCTTCAGAAAAACATGACACCTTTTAGGAAAAAAAATCATCCAATTCAAGTGATATGTATATATATGTATGTAAGTATGTATGTGTACATATATATATATATGTATATATAACTATATATGTATATACTGTAGCAATACAAGTTGGAAAGAACAACAACAAAAGAACTGAAAAAAAAACTCTGGAAAGACTCAGAAAAAGATACAGGACATGTATGGCAGAGTGCAGGGACTCAGGTGGGGTAGGGGGCATGGAAAGGGAAGTGATTCTAGATTTGATTGAGAAATGATGTATGTATGACCTATGGAAAAGTTTAATAACAATAAAAAATTATACATAAAAAAGAATGAATAAGTTAAGGCCACTACATAACCATTTTTTATTAATTTTATTTATTTCTGTATGTGTATGAATGTATTGCCTGCATGCAAGTTTGTGCACCCGTGTGGTGCAATGCCACAGAGGTCAGAAGAGGGTGTCGGATTCCCCTGGAACTGGAGTTCTCCTGGAATTGGAGCTTCAGACGGTTCTCGGCCGCCATGTGGGTGCTGGGGATTGAACCCTGGTCCTCTGTAAGAGCGGTCGGCCCTCTCAACCGCTAAGCCAACTCTCCAGCGCCTACATAACCATTTTTAAATCTTCCATGAAATATATCATGCTATAAAATGACAGAATGGATCCTGATTCATTTGACCTCTAGTTATTTTATATAAAACATATGATGAAGAAAGAAATAACCATTAGTGTTACCATTAGGTTTTGAATCTCTTTAGGACA
This sequence comes from Rhizomys pruinosus, assembly GCA_009823505.1. Taxonomy (NCBI): domain Eukaryota; kingdom Metazoa; phylum Chordata; class Mammalia; order Rodentia; family Spalacidae; genus Rhizomys; species Rhizomys pruinosus. The sequence continues at coordinate 346,094 of VZQC01011101.1, forward strand.
AATATCCAGCCATCATTTTCATGTTTCCACTGCTTTGAACATTGCTTAACACAAATTCAATAAAGGCTAACAAATGTAGAAGTTTGTAAATGGTATTTCAGAATTCCAGTGAAAATATTCCTAACATAAAGCTGCAAATATAAGTGGTTACTGGAATATTTTACACCTGCAGCACATATCTTTTCACAGATACTGACGTAATCTTTCACAGCTTCAGGTATGGAGTGGATCACCTGTGGAAGTATTCTTTTTTATTTTATTATTTTTATTTTATGTGTATGAGTGTATTGCCTGCATGTATGTAACTGCACTTGTATTGTACAATGTCTGAGAAGGTTAGAAGAAGGTATCAAATCCCCTGGATCTGGAGTTACAGACAGTTGTTAGATGTCACGTGGGTGCAGGGAATCAAACCCAGGTCCTCTGTAAGATAGCCAGTGCTCTATACAGTCCCAGAAGTATTTTTTTTAATTTATTTTCATATGTGTATGAATGTACTGCCTGCATGTGGGTTTGTGCACCCGTGTCGTGCAATGTTGTGGAGGTCAGAAGAGGGTGTCAGATTCCCCTGGAACTGGAGTTAAAGATGGTTTTCAGCTGCCATGTGGGTGCTGGGGATCGAACCCAGGTCTTCTGCAAGAGCAGTTGGTGCTCTTAACCACTAGGCCATCTCTCCAGCCCATTCCCAGAAGTATTTTTAAAGAGATGTAATACCACACCAGGAAGATAAATCACATCTTAGCCACAACTTCCCTCTTAGAGAAAAATGAAACGTCTGGGGAATAATGTGCTTAAATAAACTAACTTGGTGTAATAGCTTAAATCATACTACATGTGGATTAAATAGCAAAAATAGATTGCTAATGGGATTGAACATTTCATATCTTCAGGCCAACTATGTTCAATTAAATTGGGCTTCATGCCCCCCCCCAAAAGGGATTTCAGTAAGAAAGGAAGGTTTAGAATCACAGTGGCCTGGGAAATCACTGGTAATATATAAAATAGGATAAACAGGGTTCCTAAAAACTGAACTGCATGTTTATAGAGTAGGCATTGCACAGTTCAGTACAAGGCAATGTGTGATAAAGAGATTGTGAAGACAGGAATACAGAGATACAAAACTAAAACACAGAAGCTTGTGACAGTGATATCACCACCCTAAGAGAGGAATTCATGAACTATGTCTTGAGTACACTGTGTTATGGCCACTACACTCAGTAAAGAGGGAAAGAGGGAATGCAAGTGAAACAATAACTGGCTGGACACATGATTTCAAATTTCCTGAAAACGGATCTTTTCACATTTATCCAACACTTAGCTGGTAAGATTTCATATTTCTGATAATCACAATGTTCTGTTACTCCGAGCTTATGATGGAGGTTATAATTCTCACCCTCAGGTTTTATCAGTTAAATATATATTTAAGAAGTTCACTTTATCTTATAGAAAAGTTTGAAAATATTGATGTATCCTTCGAAATTAAAACCTGAAGTTTACAGATTAGAATTAGCTATGGGTGTCCATAAGGATTTTTCCCAAAATAAAACTCAAACTTAAAAAAATAATTTTAATTCAGGTTATTTTCATTCTATAATGACTTTAGAAGAAAGTCTAAAACCAAAAAACTCACTCCATTATAATGAACTCTTTTTCTTAAGGCACATTTAATATACTACCTAAAGAATACAATGTCGGTTTTCAGGTTTGTCTTCCACGAATAAGTACCAGCTGAATTCAGGACTATCTCTGCCTCAGGCACATTATGAAGTAGAAGTTCTTGCAATTTCTCATTCTCTTTAAGTTAAAAATGGACTTGAAATGTCATAAGAATTTTTAAACTATATGGAAGCTATCGAACCCAGCAATTCTAGTGCCACTGTGCTTTGTAAGATTCATCTGGAGAAATCTCAAAAATTATTTTTACATATATGTAATTTAAAGTGATAAAATCACAGGAAATTATGGCCACAAATTGCAGATATAACCTTAAATAATTTTATTTCAGGTAATAGAAGAAAATAAAAGAGGATTTGTGATAGTAAATATTCAAATAAATTTTATATAAATATTTTCAAGAGCTGGGGGTATAACTCAGTTGTACAGAAATTCTCTAGCAAATGTGAAGTCTTGAGTTCAATCTCAAACACAAGAATATAAAGAAAAATAAAAAACACTTAGAAAATTATTTTTTCATGAAAATACCAAAAGCTAACAATGAAGGAACTATTTGTATTTATAAATATCAGGTAAACCAATATTTGTACAAAAAAAAAATCATGAAAATGGGCAAGAACTATCTAAAAATCCTATGTATAAATGGGTACAAACATTTATACAAAATAAGAAATGTATTTTGAAACAAACATTAGTATATTTAGTATCATGAATAATCACATAAAGAGAAATGAGAGATTTTCAGACTTTACCAATGCAATTCAGAGCAGTTAGATTTCTCGGTCCAACAGTCAGGGCATGGAAGGATGTAGAAAAAAATCACTACACTCCGAGAAACAAATTGCTACACTTCTCCTTTGCATAAGGCCTGGAGGAAAAGGTGGAAAACTATATTATATATTCTCTAACAGAAAAAAATGTCTTATAGTACAAATTAATGAGTGTGGCTTATTCTTCAAGCCAACCTAAAATTCAGTCTATACTAAACCCTGGATGCAGTCCTGGCCTAGATTTATTCCCTTTCTTCTCAACAACACTCTTTAGGTTAAGCTGTACCCCACACCTCGCTGAAGAAGTATTTCCATAATGATCTTTCAAAAGGCCATTCACTCAGTCTTCCAACTAGGAACAAGGCAAATGGGTGGTCATTTACTATACTTTGTCTTTTCTGACTTGATGTCCTTATGAGCTATGAAGAGTGTTGGAGTAGAGGCTGCTTGGCCTTTTCTTTTCCCAGTTTACTTTTTACTCTCTGCCCCCTCCTCCATTCACCAGCTTAGCTTCTGACCCATCCGGATACAGCCAGGAAGGAGACCATCAGAGGACACTGGATGATCTGTCAGGTGCCAGTGCTGTCAAGATTTGTGATGGTATACCCTCGGTTTGTCAGATACTCGTGTCTAGATCTTTTTCAAATACAGGTTAATTTCTCACTCTCCTCAGAACCTCCAATCCCAATGTGAAGAGACAGGATCTGTCCCTTCACTAGCTATGTTCTGTTCTAGGGTCAGACTCTGTGCTTCTTAGAGTTTGATCTGTGGCATCCTCCGTGCAGTCTTCTTGGGGAATCCTTTTTTATGAAAATGAGAAAGATTATTGGTTTCACGGTCAATAAAAGTTATCTCTAATAAACCTGTGTCTCCATTTTTGCTCTAGCTCTGGGAGACCCGGCATAATTCCATTGCAGTACTCATGCTTCCCAACCCTATGTGACACCCACAGTTCTCCTAGTGGCTTCCTTTGTCATCCCTCCCTTAGTCCAAGTGAGTGTCTTTCCCCTACCCATGTTTTCCACAGAGGAGATAGGCAGCACCCAGGAGGGGGCAGGCAACATTTCAACAATTCTGCAAATACTTCTGTCTTTGAAGATTCATTTTAGCGCTAGTGGTTTATAACTCTCACTAATAGTAGAAAGAGTTTTGCCATTTCTTAAACCTGTCATAATAAAAGATTATGGCCTTATGAGAAGTGAAAATACTGTTCTGCCTTTGTGGCCCTCGAGACAATGAGACATTATGAATCACATTGTAAGAACATAATGCAACCTATTTCTTTCTAGCATACCTCTCCAGCTATCTCAACTTGTTATGTAACCTTGGGTCCTGACATTCCTTTTACTCACTTTGAGTGGACAGCACAATTATTGGAGGAATTTATTTGATTAGTTGACTGTTTGGTTGGAAGTTTATTTGTTTGGTTGGTTAATTACTGTTTTAATGCCCAGTGCCTGGACAAATTCTTATTGATTATGAGTATAAAAATGAATTCCTTTAAGAAAACAAAGCAGATTAATTCAGTTATCCCAACAACCATTCAGTAAGTTTAGAAGCAAGTCTTGTCTCCTCAACCCTGAAGCCCAAAGACTCCTAAAAAGACTCCTCATCCTTCACTTTGATGGCCACCTCCTAAGAAGCCATTACAAGGAGGTACTAACCCACACTGTGGCCTTTGACCTACAGAAAATGTGAAGCAGTGAATGCTTTGAGCTATAATATTTGGAGGTAACATGCCATAGAGTAGTAAAAATTTATAAACTCTTAAACGTGGTTCAAGTTAGTTTTCTGTTGCTATAGTAAAAACACTGACTAAAACGAACTTGGGGAGGAAAGGGTTGAGTTTATCTTACATCTGGCAGGATCTATGGATCATCACTGAGGGAAGTCAATGCAGAAATTCAGGGCAGGAACATAGAGGCAGAAACTGAAACACTGACGATGGCGGAACGCTGCTTACTGGCTTGCTCCCCCGAGCATGCTCAGCCTGCTTTCTTATACAACACAGGAACAGCTGCCCAGGGGTGGCACCATCCACAGTGGCCTGGGCCCTCCCACATCACTCAGTAATCAAGAAAATGTCCCACAGACATGGCCACATGCCGGTCCAGTGGAGGATGTTCCTCAACTGAGTTTTCCTCCACCTAGGTGTGTCAAGTTGACAACTGAAGCTATCCCACACAATTGATCCCTTGTCAACTTGACACAAAAACACAATACTATTAAACCACAACATTTCCATTTATTGTCCCCCAAGATCTCAATATTGACATTACCACATAAAACAATACAACATTAAGGTCCCACGGTCCTTAAAATTCAAACATTTTAAAGGTTTGAAGTCTCTTTTATTTATTTATTTATTTATTGTCTTTTCAAGACAGGGTCTCCCTGTAGTCCCAGCTGTCCTGGAACTCATTCTGTAGACCAGGCTGGCCTTGAACTCACAAAGATCCACCTGCCTCTGCCTCCCAAGTGCTAGGATTAAAAGTGTGTGCCACCATGCCCGGCCATGAAGTCTCTTTTAAAAAGCCTCTTAACTATTGGCTCTTATAAAATCTCTGGACCACAGCTACTTTGTGCTGACCCTGAGGAAATACCATCCAGATTTCACCTCATGATGCCAGTCTCTCATTATTCACAGCTGATTTTCAGCCCCAGCACAGCAGCATCAATTGTCCTAGTAAACCACAGAAGTTTCACTTGCAAAATTTCTTAATTCCACAAAAATGGTCCTGTTAGAATTTTTGCTTCCCTTTGAAACTACAAGCAAGGCCTTGATCATCTATACCTCTCTCAGTATTACCGTTCCAAGACCCAAAACAACAGTTCACTAAGCTCTCAGCACTCAATGGCTTTTGTAATCCAAAGTTCCAAATGCTTCCACAGTCCTCTCAAAAACCTGGTCATGTCTGTCTCACAGCAATACCTCATGACTGTGGAACCAATTTTTGTCTTAGTTACTTTCTAGTGCTGTGATAAAAACATTGGTCAAAATCAACTTGGAGAGGAACGGGTTTATTTGATCTTAGATTTCCCAGGTCACCATTCATTACTGAGGGAAGTCAGGGCAGAAACTCAGGGCAGAAACCTGGAGGCAGGAGCTAAGCACAGACCATAGATGAACACTGTTAACTGGCTTGCTCCCTTTGCCCAGGCTCAGCCTGCTTTCTTATACAACACAAGCACACCTGCCCAGGGTGGCGCCACCCATGGTAGACTGGGCCTCCCACCTCACTCAATAATCAAGAAAATGTCCCACAGACATGATCACAGGCCAGTCCAATAGAGGACACTCCTCAGCTGAGTTTCCTTCCACCCAGGGGTGTCAAGTTGACAACTGAAGCTATCCAGCACATACATAAATATGTAAATAAGTTATGATACAACTTCTTTTGCTTAGGTGCTAAAAAAAGACACATTTCCTCACCTAATTTGTTAAGATTTATTTTTTTTTCACAAATCCTGAAACCAAAAGAATTTTATCATTACTTTTTAGGTCACCAGAAACTTGTTAAAAAAGGGGGGGGGGCTGGAGAGATGGCCTGGTGGTTAAGAGCGCCAACTGCTCTTGCAGAGGACCCGGGTTCGATCCCCAGCACCCACATGGTGGCTGAGAACCGTCCATAATTCCAATTCCAGGAGAACTCTAGTTCCAGGGGAATCTGGCACCCTCTTCTGACCTCTGCATTGCACGATATGGGTGCACAAACCTACATGCAGACAGTACATTCATACACATAAATAAATAAATAAAATTTAAAAAAATTAAAAAATAAAATAAAGAAGCCCCAACTAAGTAAAAATTTTGAATAACAAATTCTGTAATTTATAGAGGCTTCAAATTTTCTTAAAGGTATCATCTTTTAAATGCTTTTAAAATGTGCCTTTTAACTTTTACCACAACCTTCTGATGTTAAGTATATTTATGGGTGACAACACAACTTGACTATGAGCTCATATTTACATGACACAGTTTATGTTCTCTAGGATACCCCAAACCCCATATTATCCACCAAAATTTTCCTTATGTTTCAATACCCAGTTTCACACCTTTCATTTCAGTTCTGATTCTCACTATTAATGCAACAAATGTGTATGCTTCTTCAAATTGAAGACATAAACTACCACCCCCCAATATTATGGTAAAACATAGTTTTTAGTGGTTACTAGGGTTAGATGAGGTCCTACAAGCAGAGGCCTTATGAATGGGATTAGTGCATTCAAGAGTTCCTAGGTATCCTGCCTCTTACTCTGCTCCATCAGAGAACACAATAAGTCTGTGCTCTGAAACTTGGAGGGGAAACCTTACAGGAACTCAGCCATGCTGGTATCATGAAGTTAGACTTCTATAATCCAGAATGTGAGAAACAAATTTCTTTTGTTTGCAAGCCATCTAAGTTAGATAGCGTTTTGTTACAGCAACCTTAAGCAAGACCTTTGCAGAGGTGATTACTCCACTATCTGCACATTTCTTTTAGAGCTTTCACAACACTATAATTGCTTTTAGATGGTTAAGTATCGCTCTCTGTTTATACACTTCTCTGAGGATTATTTGTTAAATGCGGAGGGAAAAGAAAGAAGAATCGGACCATAAGAGCCACAGGTGGGAGGAGGACGTAGGGCAAAGGACACAGAAGTTCCAGGAACATGGCAACAGGAGGAGTCCTTGAGCCAGGACGGGGAGCTGGATGGACAGCCCCAACCTGCATCTCTCAACATCTTTACCCCTTCTGAGGGAGCCCAGAGTGAGCAGTGAAGGTCTGGGTCTGCAAGAGTAGGAAGATTGCCTCGCTGGCGCTGCCAGGGCATGGCGGCGGCCTTCAGCGTGTATGTGGGCGGCTGCTGGCGCTTTTAGCGCATTATCTGCCTCTTGGTTCTGTTGCGGGTGAGGATGGAGCTTCCGAAGCACCCGTGAGCCAGGGACACCATCCCGCACATCTAACAGGCAGTAGCAAAGCAGCAGGCAGAGCGCCTGGCACCGGTGGTCGCCAGCAGTGGTGTATCCTGGACCTTCGCGCAGCTCGACGCCTACTCCAATGCAGTGGCCGACCTGTTCTGCCAGCCTGGCTTCCTGCAAGGAGACATGGTGGCTGTGTTCCCGGGAGGGCAGGCCTGAGTTTGTGGGGCTTTGGCTTGGCCTGGCCAAGGCAGGTCTGTTGGCTGCGCTACTCAACGTCAACCTGAGGAGGGAGCCCCTGGTCTCCTGCCTGAGCACATCACCAGCCAAAGCCCTCATTTAAGGTGGCGAGATGGCAGCTGCCGTGGTGGAGGTGAGTGGACAGCTGGAGAAGAGCGTCCTCCAGTTCTGCTCTGGAGACTCGGGGCCTGAGAGCATCCTGCCAGACACCGGGCTGCTGGACCCCACGCTGGCGCCTACCTGACCGGTGACCTGCGGGTTCTGGACAAGCTGGGCTACATGTCCTTCCCGAGACCGCAGCGGGGACGCCTTCCCTTGGCTCGGGGAGAACGTGTCCACCACCGAGGTGGAGGCTGTGCTGAGCCGTCTGCTGGGCCAGACCCATGTGGCAGTGTACTCCTGGTGGTGCTGAGAGTAGAGGGAAAAGCGGTCAGGGCTGCCATCGCCGACCCCCACAGCCAGCTGGACCCCAACTCCTGAGCCTCCTGCCCCAGGTGGATACCACAGGCGCGTTCAAGATCCAGAAGGCATGGCTGCAGCACGAGGGCTTCGACCCCCGCCAAAACTCAGACCTGCTGTTCTTCCTGGACCTGAAGCAGGGCGCCTAGCTGCCCCTGCATGATGCCCTCTATGCCCTCATCTGTGCCCTGTGCCGGGGACTTCTTGCTCTGATGGGCCTGCAGTGGCCACCAAGCCCGGCAGCCTGCTGAGTGGCCCGACCTGGACTCCGGAACCGGGACGCTGCCTAGATGGCCCCCCTCCCTGGCCAGCTGCACCCACAGAGTGCAAATGGAACCTTTTCCCACACCTCTTCCCTACCCATTCGGCCTCCTCCTCTATCTCTTTCTTCCGCACCTGCAGGAGACCCACCAAAGTATCTTGGCAGCTGTGTCCTTCGCAGGAACCAGTGTCCCAGGGCATGACCCAGAGCACACCCCTGCTCCCGCCTTGTGCCTTAGGAACTTCCACAGTTTCCTTGTGGAACCAGTGGGCACCACACACACCACATGGCCGCCTTCTGGGTGCCCAGCAGCTGTGGCACACTGGAAATTTCACGTTTTGTTTTGAAATAGGGTCTCACTGTGGAGGCCAAGTTGGCTTCGGACGTGACACCCGTCTCAGCTTGTCTGACTGGCGGGTGACTTCTTTGCACTATCCACCTCTGACAGGTCTTCCCCTCTTCTTCCCCTCATGTCCAGAACTTGTCACAACTGCCGACCCTGCCCTCATGTCTGTTCAGAGCCTCCAGGAGCCCCGCCCCGCTCCAGGCCTGGTCCAGCGGGCACTGTTCCAGCTGGAGAGACTGGGAAAGGGGCTGCAGTGGCCCAGATACTCCCTGGTGGTCACTGGGATGCCATTCCTGTGCACATCGGACCTGTGAACAGCTGACCTGTGCGTAGCTGACCCTGCACAGCTGACCAGCTGCTGCTGACATTGGTCTACCCCACTGGCTCCCTTGTCTCCATCAGGTTCACAGTGGCTCATCTTGGTCACTCTGGCCCTGAGGGTCCAGATCCTGAGCTGGGGACACTGTCCTCAGCTACCTCACAGAGGTGGACACATGCAGACGCTGTTTCTTGGTTTTAAGAAAGAAAACGAACTGAGCCTCAAAACAAAAACAAAAACAAAAACAAAAATGTGATATCACACAACTGTTGACTATGGAAGAATTAAATTCTGCATTTTCCCTAGAAGTGGCATCGCCATTAAGGAGGATAAATGGAATATATATATATATATATATATATATATATATATATATATATATATTACCACATGGACATATATATATATATATATATATTACACATACGCATATATATGCATATATGTGTATATATATAGTGTGTGTGTATATCTGTATTATAATCCATAATTAGATGTATAAATTGTGAAATTTAAATTCCAGTGCTATTTAGTTAATTGGGAAAAATTGCCTAAGAGTTTCCTTGAAGCACAATAATGAGTGAAAAAGTTGAAATTTAAGAATATCGAGTAAACTCTATAAAACTACAGCGGCAAGGCTTGAGCACATGGATTTTCTGACTTAGTTCAATATTCCTTATTTTATGCTATAATATGCTAGTTTTGTTTCTGTCGCTGTGATAAAACACCTAGACACAAGCAACTAGGAGAGAGAGTTTATTTTAGCTCATAATTCCACATTACAGCCCATCATCAAGAGGAAGGGAAGGAAAGGACTTGAAGTAGCTAGTTGTATCACATCCACAGTCGGGCAGAAAGACATGAATACATAAATGCTTCTTTGTACCCAACTCACTTCCATTTTATACAGTCCAGGATCCCCTGCCCAGGGAAGGGGCCACCCACAGTGGACAGGTCTTCCAACATAAATTAGCACAACCAAGTCAATACCCTACAAACATGCCATAAATCAATCTGGTCTATATAATCTCTCATTGATATTCTTTCCATGTGACTCTTAATTGTGTCAAGCTGACAAAACTATTACACATTGTTTTTTCAATGACTGAAATGAAAAGGACACAATGTTTTCAAACTTGTCTTCTCTGAAACCAAAGACAACTCAGAAGCTATGCTTAAAGGAAGATATTTCTGCATTTTTTATTTGGTTTTCGCTTCTAACTATGTAAAACATTACTAAAATATTTACTCTTCCTTTCCTACCTTGTCAACTGGTACACAGGCACACATACCCCATATGTGCACCCTAGCCTCAGGAATCATAATGACATATATCATTCACTTTGCGTGATGAACAAGCTAATATAAACCCATCTTTATTTTCTATAATCTCAGTGTCAAACATTACATAGCCCAAGATTTGCAGATACATTATTTTTGCTAGGCAACAAGTTGACAATGGAAGTTATTCAATTTGCGCTAGTGTAGTTACCCTATGCTGAGTATTTTCAGCCCTTTAACAATCACCCATGGTTCTCAGTGCAAATGGATCTCCTGCTGTCAGATCAGATTAACACCTTCTTTAGCCATTTTGAATCATCCCATGACAAAAATTCAATTGGTAGAACTGCAGTACAGTTGTCTGTCATCCACGTGAATCAGCTTCATCATGACCATTTGTCAAAACCGGTGCCAAAATACCCTAGAAAATTTGTCAAAATAATGGTAATAGCTGTTCAACATTCAATGTACAGGTGATTTGTGCAGCCGTCTGTGTCATAAAAAGTCAAGAGCACTGAACACCTGCTATGAATTATTATTTGTAGAGGGCAGAACAGAGTAGGAGCTATCTGGACTCTTATATGCGCCTGATCTTCTACTGCACAGGAAAGGAGAACACTTAGACCCAATTTTTCAGTAGCTAGAGGCAGAAGCATAGTGAATTTAAATGTTTGTGATGGTAGAGTTCAGTAACGTCCCCCCTTTAAATCTGACCCAGTTTATTTCAAAAGAAAATACCCTTTCAAAGCAATTCCAAAGTATTTTCAAGCATCCAACAATGTTTACATCTTTACATCCTATAGCATATTATTAATGATTGATAAATATTTTCAACCAAATGAAAAACCATTTTCATCATATTGATTAAATGATGGACATTTACCTCTAAAAATGACATCCTCTAGTTGAAATGTTCAGAAATCAGAACTCACTCATTCTGTTACTCTAAGTGTTACTTGTACAGTAACCAAATTCAAGTTTAGAGACTTTTGGAAAGGAGAATAAAAACCAGTGTGTTAAGTGTTTCAGGATGGTAACTTCATGCAAGAAAGCACAGCTCGATATCAATCCCCACCCCCCCATACACCTTCCAACACCAGTCTACTGGCAGAGAAGTAGGTAAATAATGCATAGTGTGTGTTCTGGTGTAGTATAGGATTCTAAAATAACACATCTATGTGATTATGTGATTGTGGTAGTACCCCCTGCAACTGATTTCATATCCTGTCCTTTCTTCCATGTATGGGTGGTTTTGCTGGAGAGATGGTTCCACAGTTAAGAGCACTGACTGCTCTTGCAGAGGACCCAGGTTCATTTCCTGGCACCCACAGGTGCCATCCATAGCTCCAGTTACAGGGGATCTAATGCCCACTTCTATTTTCTGTGGGCATTGCATGACACAGGTACACTTAACAAACAGGCAGGCAACACACTCATACACATAAAATGAAAATAATAAATGAAATATAAAAAAGAGAACATGACATATTAAAAGGAAGAAACAAACAATTTCTATGCTTTTAAGTTTGAAAAGCTGATTTCTAGAAGAGAAGAAACCCCCAAATTTCTGTGTTATAAATAAAATCGATTCTATAATTCAAAGAAAAGATTCTGAAACTCACAGATAGTATTTAAAAATGATTAGAGAGGAAGAAAGTTAGGAGGGCAAATAAATGGTGAGTCAGCCTGTACATCCCTGAGAAAGGGGCAGTTTTACAACTGGAGCAGAGGAGGGAACTATACAGACAGTGTTTAAGGTATTTGAAGGTAGAAAGTACCTAACTTAATTCATTTGGGGCTGAAATAATAAAATGACAGGTCTGAAAGCTTATATATAGTAGAAATAAGTATCTTGTGAGACATTCTAGAAGCTCAGAAGTCTAAAATCATTGCACTAGCACATTCAATGTCTTTTCCCTATATCCACAAATGGTAGATAAAAGGAACTTAAGGCAACTCTCTGGAGCGTCTTTTATACAAGCACTACTTCCCTCAGTGCAGTCTTTGAAGCCTAATCACTTCCCAGAGGCTCTACCTCTTGATAGGGTAATCACCATCTCACTGGTGATTAGGTTTCAACAAAGAAATTTGGAAAGAATGCAAACATTCAGACCATAGCATTATCTTTCTTTACCTTCTACCCCAAGAAGCAATAAAACCCAAACTGAAAATGCCTGTGGGATGTATAACCCAGGTGGACAAAGGCATTTGTAGGGAATCCTCCATGCCTCAGCAGAGCCTACAGAAACAAATCCCTTCACTCTCGGTATAGCATGAAACCCATAAAATATTTGATGATATAACAACATTGTGTCTTAAAGCCAACCCAACAAAGGGCAAGGAAGCAATAAGATGATCTCCTTTAGCTGACAAGAAGTCCAAAGAGAGCTTCCAGGGGTCTGGCCATGTGGCTCAGCAGTTAAGAGAGCTTCCAGGGGTCTGGCCATGTGGCTCAGCAGTTAAGAGAGCTTCCAGGGGTCTGGCCATGTGGCTCAGCAGTTAAGAGCATTTGTTACTCCTGCAGATGACTCAAGTTCACTTCCCAGCACCCACATGGTAGCTCACACCTTTTAATAATTCCAGTCCCGGGGAGCCAACACCCTCTTCTGGCCTCCACAGGCACTATATGTATGTGGTGAACTTACATGCATTTAGGCAAAATGCTCATGCATACAAAAAAAATCTTTTTTTTTTCAGATCACAAGGAATATAACATTAACGTTGCTCAGTTTGCCTTACAACTAGGTACTTGGCACTAACATCCACAGATGAGGGATAACATTCGCCGTTGTTTCTCTGGGGAAAAAGTATTTTTAAAAAGAATGAGAGAGTCCTTACAAATAGTCAAGAAGACCTTACAAATCAACCTGCGTGTAAGATTTCATACCTTAAATGGATAATGACATCAAGGCATTGCAAATGATTACAGAGAACTAGATAACTATCGGTGACTCTTGTCTGTGCATCCTCTCAATTCCTTGTCAATTACAAATGAAACTTCTCTTATGAGCATTTCCACAACTACTTCACAATCTTTTCTACCCTTCTGATGATAGCCATGCGACTCATTACTGCAATTATTCCTGGTTTTATTGTAAGCAGTCACCCCTCCCCCTTCTCATTTTACAACTTCTCCATTTGGGAAATGTTGAACAGAGATTCAGAAAGGGAAAAACTAGGAAAAAGAAGACTTAATACTAGGCAGTGTTATTGAGGCATGCTTTACCTCTAAATTTTAATTCCATGTATCTTACTTATGTACTAATAGACTTCCTCACTATCTTTCTGAGAAAATTTACAGTCCATTTCTCCATGTTGGTCATTTACCACTCTTGGTTCTTGACTTGATTTCTGCCCATTTCTCCAAGTAAGAGGATAACTATGATGGACTGGATGACTAGGAAAGGGATGCTGTAGGGCTCAGGACAGATGGAGGTGGCAAAAAAATGCAGGATGAAAAGCCAAAGGCAGAACAACTCTTGTCAAGCTCTAGAGATGGAAGAAGGGTCCTGTGTCCCCCAATGTAAGACAACTCAGGTGGTTTATAGATAAATCCAGTCATGATCTGAAATAAGAGGGCAAGTTAGAAACAGAATGGCCCATGGTAAATCACATAGAAAAAACTTTCAGTCTGTGAACTTTTTTCTCGTAAGGGACAACAGATCACATACAAAATGAGTTATTTCTACTAAAAAAAAATCTTTGGGCTGGAGAGACGGCTCAATAGTGAAGTTACTTGTGGCTTCAGAGGACCCAAGTTCAGTTCCCAGCATCCAAGCTGGGCAGCTCACAAGCTTGTAACTCCAGTCCCAAGGTATCTTCTGGCCTCTGTGGATGAAACACACAGGCAGACACACACACACACACACACACACACACACACACACACACACACTGTTAAAAATAAAGTTTAAAAAGAATATAAAGAATATTTTGAGATAATACACAATGAAATGATCCATTCACGCAACTTTGGACGCCTGAGTTTGCCCATAGCTTCCTATAATCACATTCTCTCAGTCCATGGCAGTTTCAGAATTATTTTTATCCAACTCATTATTCCTGTTCTGAGCTATCCCTGAGGTATACGGGCAGATAATGCCTTCTTAACTTATAGGCTCTTTAGCAGAGTGCCTGTCCTCACCTGCTGGCACTTTCTGGTCCTTTCGGAATGATAGCTTTCCACCGATTCAACCCCTATGCAGTGTTTCCTTAGCAAGCTAAATGAAGGTACAGCACATGACAGAAGCAATGCACCATGAAGATTTTCAGTCCTCCACATAATACAGCACATAGTAGCTGACTAAACCCCAAGGCCATAAAGTAGATTGCCAGTTCAGTAGGTAAAGAAATCTGATAAATAAGCAGGTTGCAAAGACAGCATAGTAGAGATTGTTGGTTTGGGAAACTTTTTAACTCAATAGTAGTTCCTAGAAAGTAAACAGCAACTTAAAATATTATTTCTGAAGCCAGGATTTTGCTTTCTTCATCTATGGTTGTCATTAATAGTTACTGGAGTCATTTGGACAAAACATAAATAATAAAGGATTTATATTGTATCTTTAAGGCAAATAGTATGTAGACAGTATTACAGAAATGGATATAAGACATTATTTTTGAAACAGGGTCTTGTTATATAGCCCGGGCTGGCTTCAAACATGAATCTCCTGCTTCCAAGGTACTGGGATTACAGGGATGTGCCAACAGTCTCTGTACCAATGAACCATATGGTTTCAGACTCCATAAACTCTCTCTTTTCAAAAATCATACTTTTATTTTCTCATACTATAAAAATGTTTAGATGTACTGAATTATTTATAATCGAAATTTATGCATAAAAAGAATCTTAGCAGGGGGTTCAGGCTAAATTAGGAAATTCTGCACTAAGGTGTTATTTATGATCACTTTTTAAAAATTAATCCTTTTTATCACACAAGAAATTTGAATCAGAAATAGATATGGAAATCTTCCCTTCAGAAATGAGAAATTAATTATAAAGAAAATAGATATGAATATGAATTCAAGAATGAGGCTTTTGCTTTTGAAAAGCTCACTGAACACTTAGTATTTATGAAAGAAGATTTAATAATTCTTGAAGTTTGTGCTTCCAATAAACTGGTTTATAATGTGTGTTCATTTTTTTTGTCAGACCAGAGCACAGTAAATCTCCATGCCCTCCAAAATAATTCTTTGCTCCATTAAATCCCAACTGTATAGAGTAATTTCTATTTGGACAATGTTCATCTTTCTACAGTGATACATAATACTCTAAAATATACATGCCATGATTCATCCTGCCCAAACATTTAATTCTAAGCTTTATGCATTTCTGAAACTCTCTAATTTTCGATTATAAGTAACATTATCAAGATTCATTACATTAAATTCCAAAATGAAATCTACTTTCTGCCAAGGCAGAGATTTTTCCAAAATGATTACTAACCAGGAAAATATGATCATACAGAATGAACAACTCAAAACAATTGATCCTCAAACTAAACACATGCTTTTGAAAGAAGAGAAACTATGAATCCTGCTAATGGGCCAGAGGGTAATCAACTGTGGATTGGTTTCTTTGTGGTCCTATTTAGACTTATTTAATCAATATTAAGATATGTTTTTTAAATATATCAGCTCAAATGTACTTTCTTTGCTTTTTATGCAAAACTAATATGCCATAATAAACTCTTTAGATTGCTACCTTAGAATCATTTTAAGGACAGTGTGCTGACTTGTAAGACAAGTCTCATCTGTAAATTATTTTCAGAGTTTTCAACTACAACATTGTGGTTTTGGTTTTTTTTTTTTTTAGATCACAATATACTTAACAATATTACTGTTATACTTAAAAGTTAACAATATTACTGTTCAGTAACTTATTGTGAATCTTGGAAACAAAAAGCTCTTAAAGGCTTTCCTAGTTTAGCAAAGATGGAATGGATGGCAAAACTCATATCTTTAGAAATTGCAGAATCGTATGTTCCTGAAGCAGTAGGAGAAGTAAAAGTTAAAACAAGGCTAGCCATGACTACATCAGGAGGATTGTCTAACATTAAACATTTGCTGGGTATGTTTCAGGAAGGGCAAAAAAAGCAAGTCATTAAAATTTTATATACTTTTCTACATATTTGAAACAAGATAGACTAAAATAAATGCAAATTACATGCAGTTAATGTTCCTGTGTTATCTTTAAATATTAAATGCTATACATATATATATAGTATATTTTTAAACAATTTTGTCTAAGAAATATTTGCTCCAGACAATATCCATTCTTTTTAATTTAGCAGAAGAAATACATTTCAAAGTGAGTTTATCTACTTAGACATGCACATGCTTGGGCTATTTTTTTCTGATATATTAATTAGGTTCACCTAATGAGACATATCAATAAGACATTCACAATGACCTTTCCTGCCATATCTAATTGGCCATTCTAGTCATAGCCTGCCATTAACAGATGGTCAGTATTATTTCTTCACTTGGTTTTTCTGTATGGTTAGGGAACTAAGACCACATTCAAATCACAAATAGATAGGTTACAAATGAGTTCGTGGCCCCACACAATCCAAATAAGCTGAGCATTCCATGGAGAAGTTGTCTTTTCTTGTGTACATGAGAAACAAAGTGAATAAGAAGACTGTGGGATGGGGCCAACAGTCTTTATTAAGAACTATAAAACATGCTGGGCAGGACCACCCCATCGAGCTTCACCCCTGACCACCTCTCTTGTCATGGCTGGGTCTAAAATTGGTCCCTGCACAATACAAGTTGGACTTTGGTTTGAGAAAATCTAAGAGAGAGATAGTATGAAATAGGTGTTATAAAATTTATCTCAAGATCCTGAGCCCAGAACATGGCAAGTAAGAAAATAAATAACAGGTAAGCCAAGAAGACAGCACAGCTGCAGTAATGGCGGAGAAGGCAACTCCCAGCACAAGGACCTAGAAAACATGACACCAGCCCACCTAACCTCACTTACAGTCAGCTGACATAACTATCACCCAGTGGATGTCAAGACCTGGCTACAGTCCTCAACAACATTAAGAATCTGAGAATTAAAAAAAAAAAAAAAGAATCTGAGAGGTCTACAGATCTCAGAAAATAAAATAGAAGACACTGTTGTAAAGCTGTCATGTAGAGCTGTGATATCTCCCTAGTGCCACTCATTAGAATCTTGGATTGGAGGGCTGTGAGCAAATCGCTGCCTGCTGTGAGGACCTAGCTTCTCCTTTTGCTCACAATCCAACCCTGAGGGGGATCAGCATGCTAGAGAATGCTTTGGTCCACAGTGGAGACATTGGGCTGAGTGAGTACTGAAAACGACCAGAGTGTAACCTGAATGTAGGGGCTTCAAACAACTAGCTTTGATGAAGAAAAAATAAGTGTTTCCCACCACCGAGAAAAAAAGAAATGACTACTTGACACTCCTAAGCAGTGTGTAAGAGACCTAGAAATTAAGAGTGAAAATCCCACTACCTGGGTGTATGCTGACCCAAAACCACATACCAGGGAGAAGGACTAGGCCCTTCCTTTGGCACCTAAGTGTAAGAATCATACATGACTAACACTGTAATGAGATATGATTTCTTGGCATCCAGCTCAGACTTGTAGTTCAAGATGAAAGTGCTATTCATTTGCAAATAGAAGAATCAAAGTTGGCAGTGCTAGTGGAGGAGATGGTCTGAATATACTTAGAATTCATTATATGAAATTGTTAAATTTCACATAAATTTAACAATTTATTTTAATAATTTAACATTTTTAAAACAAACTTGAAAGTTAACATTTACAGTAAAAAAAAATTATCTATCAAGACCCAAGCTTTGTTTCTAACTGTGTTCTTTCATTCTCTTAAACTTTGAAGTCAACAGGAAGGCTCAGAGGAGTTACTCACCCAAGAGCTGACAGTAAAGGATGAACATACAAATTGGGCTCAGATCTCTGTAAAATGACTACACTTACCACATTTTTAACCATCCACATATTTCTGTTTATGGAGGGCCAATTGTCAGGCTCTGTAAATTTTCCCAGAAACAATAAGAAAGTAGCATAAAAATATGATGTTAGAATAAATGACTTACATTTATTTTGGTTCCTATTAAGTTATATGTACAAATACTAGGTTTTATTGAACAGACATTTATAGCGTTTTCTCAAAGTCACTCATTCAACAAATATTTATTTTAGGCCTTTTTTGATTAGCTAGTGTGCCATATTAAACCTGTGTATATCTGCTACAGTTCTGCATCAATTTTCTTACTTGCAGGACCTGAAAATTGGGTACTAATTTCACAATTTGAAACCAAGTTCAATCTTAATTTTATCCCAAGTCTTGTGTTTATGCTTTATGACTCCTTCATTTGAAATCCTTGTGTAGTGACCACATAATGAGAAATGGCCTCATTTGCACAATATCCGATCCTTAAATTAGTCACAAAAGAAAATGTAATTTTGATGGTGAATAGTTTTTGAAGATGCACATATATTAAATGTCATGACTCATAATCTGATTTAAGTGAACATTTAGATTTTTTTCTCTTTGCTTCTTTAAAATTTGTTTGCTCTTGTGCTGAAAAGCTAGCCTTTTTTAAGCCTTTCTGATAACTCAATTAAGAGTTACAAAAACATTTCCAAGTCAGTGATGCTTAGTCCAAAACAAGGATTTTTAAATTCTGATCTTTATTTAGTGGTATTTTTGAGCTGAGAAATATTCTCTTTTGTCAACCCAGAATATCCCCACCCAATTTCATGGAGAGAGGAAAGTGGGAGAGAGAGAGAGAGAGAGAGAGAGAGAGAGAGAGAGAGAGAGAGAGAGAGCTGTGAAGTCAAGCCTTTGTCCAGTGCCCTTTGATGTGGGTCCATACGCGAGCACAGAGTCTGGCCAATCTATGCAGAGTCATAGCACCCATAAAGAAAACTAATTCTCCAACTCCCAGTAACCATTGATTCCCAATAACTCCTCAGCTTGAGTTGGGCCTCCTACCCACCTCTCCCCTTCCATACTGTGATGCCATCTGCTTTTCATTTCAGTGGATCTTATACATGCTGTCACCATTGCTATGAATTCATATGAGCAATCACCCAGCTGTCTGGAAAACTCTGTTTCCTTGTGGTCATCCACCCTTCTGGCTCTTACAATCTTTCCACCCCGTTTTCTGCAATGATCGCTGAGCCTTGGTAGGCAGAGGTTTAATGTATGTGTCCAACTCAGTAATAAATCACCCAAAACTGGAAACAATCTAGATGTTCAGTAAGTAAATGGATAAATAAGTTGTAGTTCTATGATATAATACAATTTTTAAAATTAAAAACAGCAAACTAGAGTCACTCACAAAAGGATAAATTCAAAGTGTTTTCCTAACCCAATGAAGCCAAACAAGAAATGTTTACATATTGTCTGATTCTGATTTTATATGATAAGATAAAGGAGCAAAAATAGATTGGTGAGGCCAGGGGCTGGAGATCATGCCCAAGGTCTACAAGAATGGATGTCTAACAGCATTCATCTGATCTAAGAATATCTACACAATACAGAGAAAATATAGCATTTTTTATGATGCTCTAACATCCCTTGAAACCAGAGTGAACCAACTTTTCCACAAGTTGCTCTCTTAAGTGTTTGTGCTCTTTTTTATTTATTTTTATTGACATTTTGCATATTTCATACATCATTACTCAGTTCAGTTTAGACACGTTCCCCTTTCGATGCCCCTACCCCACCCCTGTTCCTGCATTCTGCCATACATGCCTTGCATTTTTCTCTCAGTCTTTTTTTACCACATTTTCCCTTTTAATTGTATATTACTTCAAAATATGCATATAAATATACTCCACACATATACCAATATTAAAAAATCTGAACATAACTGGTAGGTTAATTCTCAAGCCCATTAAGGGATTCACCATTTAACCATACTGCTACTTTCATATATAAAAGAAACATAACAAAGACAATGTTCAGTCTGCCTTGCAACTAGGAATTTTGTGCTAGCATCCAAAAATGAGGGACACCATATGTTGTTTGTTTTTCTGGGACTGTGTTACTCACTTAGCATAATGTCTTCTAGTTCCATCCATTTGCTTGCAAAGTTCATGGTGTCATCTTTCTTTACTGCTCCATAGAACTCCATTGTGTAGATGTACCACATTTTCTGTATCCACTCATTGGTTAAGGGACATTTGGGTTTTTCCAGATTTTTGCTATTGTGAAGAGAGCTGAAACAAACATAGATGTGCTTGTTTCTTTGCAATAGGATGAGTCTTATGGCTATATACCCAGGAGTGGTATGACTGGGTCAGGTGGCAGGCTCATTTTTAGTCTTTTAAGAGTTCTCCACACTGCTTTCCATAGAGGTTGCACAAGTTTGCATTTCCACCAGCAGTGGATGAGTGTTTCTCTTTCTCCACAACCTCTCCAGCATTTGGTGTTATTTGTTTTCCTAATCTTGGCCATTCTTACCCAGGTAAGGTGAAATCTTAAGCTGGTTTTAATTTGTATCTCCTTATACCTGACTTCAAACTATATTGCAGGGATATTGTTATAAAATCAGCCTGATACTGGCACAAAAACAGACAAGTAGATCAATGGAACAAGATTGAAGATCCAAACCTGAGCAAATGCAATTTCACCCACCTCATATTTGATAAGGTGGCCAAAAAGACCCAATGGAGGAAAGACAGCATCTTCAGCAAAAGGTGCTGGCAACCCTGGATCACCACTTGTAGAAAGATGAAGCTGAACCCCTACCTTTCACCATGCACAAAAAACAACTCCAAATGGATCAAAGACCTCAATGTGAAACCGGAAACTCTGAAAATAATAGAAGAAAATAATGGCAGTAAACCTCAAGACATAGGTGTAGGGACTTTCTAAATCAGACACCTGCCGTGTTGGAAACAAGGTCAACAATAGGCAAATGAGACCTCATTAAACTCACAAGCTTCTGTACAGCAAAAGAAACAATCAACCTACTAATGAAGCACATGCAATTAGATATATAGGTACTTAAACAGTATAATATATAGCCTTTCAATCCTACAAATGAAGCACAAGCAATTAGATATATAGGATTTAAAGCTGTGTGGGTTTGGGCACAACTGCTCGGAAATTGATTTTACATGAAGGATGCTTGTACTCACAGACTATCACCTACTGTTTAAAAAAAAAAAAACAGAGAAAGACACAGAAAAGTTATGGCAGAATGCATGATCTGGGACTGGTAGGGGTGGGGTGGGGGGAAGGGAAGGGGATATATGCCTGAACTGAATTGGAAAATGATGTATGAAATACACAAAACATCAATAAAAAAAAAAGAAAAAAAATGTACAAAATGTCAAAAAAAAAGAAACAATCAACAAGTGAAGAGAAAACCCACAGAGTGGGAGGAAATCTTCACCATGATATATCATATAGACCATTGACATATAGACTATATAAATTACTCAAAAACCAACGGACCAAGAAATATCACATATTTTAAATATGAAAATTTTTACACTATCAGTTAACCAAGAAGTCCAAGTTATACAGAAAATACTGACTGGTAAATGCAAATGCATGACACAATCTTGTGGAAGGAATAGACATTTTCCTACATTACTTTAAAAAACTATGTTTGTGCTGATATTGTAGATTGAAAGACAAAGAGAATATAAGCATTACATTCTAGCTGGTAAATTATTTCTCACAGCAGAATTCTTTATCAATCCCAAAACTAATTAATGTGTGTACTAGGGTTGAACAAATAAATGAACATGTTGTTAATAACAAGAGCCATTATTCCCAGTGTATGACAAAAAAAAATGTTAAATACAAAGGACTCAGGGGAAAAAAATACCAGTGCTCGACTAAAGTTGGATTATCAGCTTTAGTTGTTATCAATGTGAGCTCATGTTTACTTTAAGAAATAAATTTCAATGAAAGTAAAATCCACATATATGTCTATACATGAGTTAGTAAATGTACATTTGCTAACTACCAATGGATGGACCCAGATGCATTACACCCCAGAAGAAAAGAGAATAGCTAACTACCAGGTTTCTAAACGTTCTCTTAAAAGACAAATATAAGTACTTTCTAGAGAAATGACTGACTCTTAACACTGAGGTGGGAAAGATAAGACATTCCTAGAATATCTAATGGACTCAGAAACATAGAGAAATTCTCAGGGGGGGAAAAAAAACTCTAGCACAAATGACAAAAGGTGTGAATTCTTGGGGTGGGGGGGGAGGGAGAAGGTATAAGGGCAAATAAGACTGACTGAAAAATTATGTCTGAAACACATAAAAATTCAATTAAAAGTATGGCATGTGTAAAAGGGAAATAGGGACCAACCCTGAAGGAACTCAATGACAGAAGCCATGCAATGTAAAAAATAGTGTTATGAATGCTAACAAGTGTAGATGAGGTTGTGAAGTCAAAACTGTTGGTATGGGCAGACAAAAGGAAAGGGCCTACTGAAAGGACGCAGGCCTGGCCTCGAGTTTCAGACTGTCCCCCCGCCCTTCGAGTAGAAGGTGGAATCTCAAAAATGTCTTCGAGATATGGTATGCTAATAAGGTGTGCATGGTAGAAAGTTAGCTATAGGTCCCAATAAACCTTTCCATCTCAACCTTGTATTTACCCACCAATCATATACTGTAGACATCCCCTCACACAGAATCCCCCCAACCTATAAAATGTGTGTGCACCCCCAATAAAGTTGAGATCCTGCTTGACTCGACTCCCTGCCGTGGTTGTTTTCGGCAGCGTGCCCACTCTCTCCAGTCCCACTTCGCCGCGGGCTGGCGGAGTGAAGCTTTTCGGCGGAGGGGAAGCTGGAAAAGGTAGTCTACACTCTCTGCCTTCTCCTGTGAACTCCCCCCGCATCTTGGCGCCCAAACAGGGACGTGACGGGACAAGTAATCTGGCTGGAGCAATCGGTCTGTGGGTGGGTGAGTCCCAGAAAAAAATGGGAAACGCAATGGGGAAGAATAAGGACCCAGCCCTAAAGGCGCTGAGATTAATGCTTAAGTCCCAAGGCCTTGAATTAAGTGATTCCTCCGCAGAAACATCATGGGACCATGTCCTCTATCTTGCCCCCTGGATTAGGGGGGCCAATCTATTTTCTTGGGAAGTATGGTCCCGGGTGGAGAAGTTGGCCAGGGAAAGGGAAAAAATCTTAGGGATTGAGCCTCCTTTAGGCTTTTATCCTATAGTTGTGGCCCTTAAAGCCACATTCCATCCAGACTCCTTACCCCCACCCGGAAAGGGAGACTCCCCTGGGGCGGAGCCTGACTTAGACAAAGAGGAGGCCCAGTGGGAAGCCTTTGTTGATGAACGGGCAGAAAATAAGGAAGCCGCTGGGGACGCCAAACCCACAGAATCACATTCCCCGTATGCGGCATTGCGCACTGAGCTTAGAGATCTGCAGGCTACGCCTAAGGCGGACGTAGGGGGGGAGGCCTCCCTCCACCCCCGTATAGGATCTCGCCGACCCCTCAAAAAGGCCCAGGGCCAGTAAAGGACATGGGGGCTTCCGCCAGGGCCCAGGAGACCTGGGCATGCCCGGTAAATGTCAACCCCACGCTGGGTCGGCCCCTCAAGTGGTATCCTTGGGAGGCTAAAGACTTAAAGGAACTAAAAAAGGCAGTGGCGGAGGACGGTCCCAACTCCCCGTGGGCCACCACGCTTCTACAGGACATTGCCTACCACCCCTGTGTACCCAAAGATTGGATGGACGCTGCTAAAGCGGTGCTCCCCATTTTCATTAAATTCGTAGCTTTGTT
Organism: Rhizomys pruinosus; assembly: GCA_009823505.1. Taxonomy (NCBI): domain Eukaryota; kingdom Metazoa; phylum Chordata; class Mammalia; order Rodentia; family Spalacidae; genus Rhizomys; species Rhizomys pruinosus. The sequence goes on from VZQC01011101.1 coordinate 370,118, forward strand.
TCGGGAGGAATGTAGGCTCCAGGGTGAGGCAAGTGCAGCCAAGGACCCACCAATCCCCATCACCTGGGGCATGCTGACAGGGGCCCAAGAGGGGCGCATCACATGGCTCCAACAGGCCCAAATGGCACTGCCGCAATATAAAGAACAGGTGAGGGACTGTGGCCTCCGTGCCTGGTACAAGCTAGATACAGGACCCACTGAGGGTCCTATGTCAGGGATGAGACAAAAACCCGGGGAAGACCTCCCCTCGTTCATCGACAGAGTAGAACAAAGCATTAAGCGCAAATTGCCTCCTGGAGACATAAGGGAACAATTCATCAAACTAACAGTATGG
>VZQC01011101.1:372593-405564 GCA_009823505.1 Rhizomys pruinosus
TACAACCGACCTAATACTCAAAGTTGGTATGAGGGATGGTTCAATACATCTCCCTGGCTCACCACCCTCCTATCAGCCCTTGCGGGGCCGCTAATTATCCTGATGATACTGGTTACTCTTGGTCCCTGCATCCTGAACCGGCTTGTCAGGTTCATTCGACAACAAACCGAAGAGGTACAACTCATGGCCCTTCGAACACGGTACCAACCAATCCCCACCAACGCCCAGAGACGGCGTTAAAAGCTGTGCATGTAGCCAATGACGGGTAAGGTTTCACCCAGCCTAGGCAACCTAAGACAGGGGGGATAGCCAAAAGCTGCTTCCTACCCAAAGACAGGTAAGTCCTAGAGCTGAGAGGTGGACCAACCTAAGACAGGCACTGCACCACTAATAAAAATAAATAAAAAAGGGGGAGATGTTGGTATGGGCAGACAAAAGGAAAGGGCCTACTGAAAGGATGCAGGCCTGGCCTCGAGTTTCAGACTGTCCCCCAGCCCTTCGAGTAGAAGGTGGAATCTCAAAAATGTCTTCGAGATATGGTATGCTAATAAGGTGTGCATGGTAGAAAGTTAGCTATAGGTCCCAATAAACCTTTCCATCTCGACCTTGTATTTACCCACCAATCATATACTGTAGACATCCCCTCACACAGAACCCCCCCAACCTATAAAATGTGTGTGCACCCCCAATAAAGTTGAGATCCTGCTTGACTCGACTCCCTGCCATGGTTGTTTTTGGCAGCGTGCCCACTCTCTCCAGTCCCACTTCACCGCGGGCTGGCGGAGTGAAGCTTTTCGGCGGAGGGGAAGCTGGAAAAGGTAGTCTACACTCTCTGCCTTCTCCTGCGAACTCCCCCGGCCAAAAACTAGTTTGATTCTTCCTTGTTCTTAAGCTCATGTGTGTAGTGTCTTCAGCAATATTGTCTTACTGCCCAGTTCTGGTATATAACCAAGAGCAGGGATAATGGCCAGTATTGTTTGGAGGTCTATGACACCCCTGCTCAGCAGCTTCTAGAGAGGAAGCTCATGGTTATACCCAAAGATTAACCCATCTCACAACTCTCACCAGAGAACTTTCCTTATTCAACGGATGGCACTTAACACAGATACCCACAAACCCACAACTGGCCAACCTTTAGGGAACAAGAAGCAGCAGAGTACAGATCTCTGAATAGGACACCTATATCGCTATATCAAACTTCTGCCTCCCAAGTCTCAGGGATCATTGTGGAAGAGGAAGAGGAAAAATCATAAGAGGCAGAGGTGGTGGATGACTGCAAATAAGCAGAGTTTTCAGACAACTGGTCAGTTACTCATCTGAACTCACAGCAACAGTGACAGATGGTGTTGATTTCTGACATCCACATACATACACATGGGCAAATATGCACACACATATAATACAATGCTCTATACACATACACGCACACACAATCACCATTAAAACACCATAGCAGATGCTTTATAAAAGAGTCATTGTGAAATGATTAAATTAATGGAAGACACATCAAGAAACTCAAGATTTGTATAGCATCAAAGGAAGTTGACAGCATGACCTCATTCCTGAAAACACTACATATATGAGTCCTAGAACAAACAAGGAGACATCAAGCTAACATGACCCTTCATCTCTACTAGCTAGCTTCCACAATGCTGGAATATGCTATTTGACTTTTTCTAGTGAATGTTTGTAGATCTCTGGAATCAAATAAGAAAAGGGGAAGAAGTAGCATTTCAGTGATGAGTCCTAGCATGAGTCTACTTTAGGCAAATGTACAAGGTTGGCATTACCAACAACAAGCCGAGTTGATGGAACTTAATAGCAGGAAGAGCCCGCACCACCACTCCTTCTATTCCTCTCCAAGTGGCAAGATCATCAATAACAAAGGAAAAGGATGAAACTCACCAATTGGAGAAGAGTAAGATTGAAAGCAATATGGAACCCTGATTACAAAACAGAAAAACATAATACCAAATAATTACTCTTGGTAACTGGGCCAATGTTAATTTCTTAGTTTTGATATTATATATAACACCAACATAGTAAGAAGCCAAAGTATTTTAAAGCTGTGATTTATCTTGGTAATACAAGTCTAAAATTATTTCAAAATGAAAACTTTAAAAATATTTTTACTGCCGGGCATGGTGGCACATGCCTTTAATCCTAGTACTTGGGAGGCAGAGGCAAGCGGATCTTTGTGAGTTCAAGGCCAGCCTGGTCTACAAAGCAAGGTCCAGGACAGCTGGGGCTACAGGGAGACCCTGTCTCAAAAAGACCAAAAAAAAAAATGTTTTTACTGCCTTTGAGAATTTCATACCACGCATGTTGATTATATTTACCCCTTACTACTCCTCCACACTCTTCCCAGATCTACCCCTACCTCACCGTCTTCCCAAACTTCATGTCCTATTTTTTATTTAATTAACTTATTGAGTCCCATTTGTGTTGCTCACAGACTCCTGATTGTAGAGCCATCTTCTGGAGAAGGGTCTAGGTACCAGGGTCAACAACCATAACAAAAACTGATTTTTATCAACTGCCAACAACCTTTCCCACCACTCCTTTCTGCAGGGATTTTGTCAACTTGCTCAGGCCTTGTACATGCTGTCACACCCACTGTGAATTCATACGTATAACAGACCTGTGGCATCCATAAAACACTATCACAAAGTAGTCATCACTGTTGCAGCTCTTATAATCTTTCTGCCTCTTCTTCTACAATGAGGTCTGAGCCATGGTAAGGTGTAATATAGACGTTCCATTTAGGATTGAGTATTCAACTGTCTCTTTTTCTTTACACAATGACCAATTGTGGATCTTTGTGCTAATTGCCATCTACTGCAAAAGAAACATCTCTGACGATGGGAGGGAGATCCAATAATCTGTGGTACCTTCAGCAACAGGGTCTTACAGTCAAGTTCTGGTTGTTCCCCAAGACCAATGGCAATAGTCTGTAATATTTGGGGTTGGTAGGACCTCAGCAACCAGCACTGTAAAAAGGAGTAACTAATCTTGGCACTGGGATTTTTTTATTTGATAGCTTTCAGTGGCTAGCAGAATCTTCTACAGTAGTAGGTTTCCATATGGCATTTTCAAAGGTCTTTAGTGTTAGTTTTCTCTCCTCATACTACCTCCACTAAGAAATTTTAAATAATAAAAAATAAGGTATATCCATCCCATAATTTACAGCATATCTTGGGGAGACAAAAAATCTTAAAACTAGTTCATAGCAATGCAGGAAATGACCATGTGGATACTTTTGGCAGATAATCATATACTAAAATCACACCATGTAAATGTTTCACTTTTTAGGTGCAGATCCCCATTTTATAGCTGTAAGAATAGAGATTAAAAAATAAAAGTTAGAAGATCAAAACTATTGCCATTGTTTGAATCAAATGCAGCACTCTGGATTTCCCACTTTATAAACCAAGGATTTCACTTTTCTTACTTAAAAGGAAGAATACAAGGCAGTGCGAGCACCATTTATAGCATCTTATCAGAATGACAACCTATTCAAAACTGCTTTCTACATTTGCTAATTGGCTATCATCACTCAGCTATAATAAAAGCTAAAAATATGGAAAATAGTTATCTGAGGATCCAGATGCAAAAAGATCTTAATAATAATGAGTTATTCTCTTGATGAGACCAGAGTTCAATGTCAGGTTGAGGGTGTATGATAAAGGAAATTCATCTTTAGGGGGAAAAAACTTGTAAAACTGTATACATGGAGCAATATGACTTTGAGGAGTCTCTTGAATCCTGTGAATTGCTATGATTTGCCTTGAAAATCAATAGCACACTTCCAATCAATAACATGTAAAGCTACAAATGAAATGAAGTAATATGTAAAAGCATGTAGAAATACAGTGGAAAGATAATAGTTTAGTGTTATCAGCTAGGGGAAGAGAGAGAAAGAGAGGGAGAGAATTCTTGATGTAATTTTTAATTACTAGGCCATGTGCTCATATTTTTTAAGCCTTTAAAATAATGCCTCTCATTTAGCTAATGGAAACACATAGCTAGAAAGAATCCATCACAGTCTCATTGGAGAGCACAGGAAAGTAATCATGTCTACATATACAGTAGCAGAGTAAGTCAGACTGAGAAAGGTAGTTTATCTGTCAGAGTGCTTACAGATCTTTAAATAGTTTGTTAATATAAAATGGACAATAAACTGTAGGTACACAAAATATAAAATTCGAGTTGATCATATAAATTTATCCATGTATCTGAAACCAAGTTATGAGCAGATTCATCATCCTCCCAGATTTCCTCATGTACCTCTGTAATCCTTTTCCTCTTTCCACTGACTGCCTGATGAACCCATTTCCAAAAGAATGATCACACATAATACAATTCATATTTTGAATCAAAATATGAAATCACCATGTAAATATTTCCTTAAACATAATATAGAGTTATTTCACTAAATTTAAATTCCTTTTTTATAACATTCCTGTAACATAAAAAACATACCAACACCTATAATATACAGCAATGTGCATGTGTGTCAGATTTCCCACATATTACCAAACTATGGAGCTTCCCTGTTCTAATACCTAATACTACTGAGGAGACTCTGGGCCTTGAGTGATATGTGTGCAGTCAAAGTAGTAATTCAGTTTGTTAGCCTGGCAACCTGAAATAAGTGCATCTGCCAGTACAACCCTGGATGTCATTCATCCTGTCAACTTTATGGGCATTGTCAGCACCATACCATTACATCATAGCATTTTTTTCTCCCAGTCTCTAGTTTATTCAACTTTTTCTTACAAAAAAAATGCATAATGTTTCTATCTCATTAAAAGTAGGATCCTTAATTTTTGTTACAACCCTAGTAGAAGAAAATATAATTTAGACTCTTTGGGTTGGAATAACTTCCTACAAAAAATTAAAATGAGCCTATCACTGATTTTGCAAACAAGAATGATAGACAAAATTCAAGACAACTAGATGATTTTACCTTCTTAAATCAAATGTTTAACCATAAATAATGTAATTTACATGTTTTATATATGTATTGTTGCATAATACAATTATGGATTGCTCTCCAATAATCCTACAATATAGAAAGTCATATAAACCCAATGAAAAACACTGCATCAGGGCCTCTGGAACTGAAACTCCTTTACCAACACATCAGTGGTTGTGAACAACATGACTTTCATCATCCTTTTCTTATTGCTGTTTTACCAGCCTTTCTGAAGTCAAGCTCTACAGACAAATATTCTCCCATCTTTCCTACTTTCATCTTCTTGGCATCTTCATAACTATGATTTCCTGAAATTTTAAATTCACAACTTTCATCTACTTACAAATTTCTCTTGTAATAGCAGCAGGGTTTTAAGGAATGAGATTTTACATGGTAAATGGAAGAAAAATGTAGGCAAAACATCTTATAAGGGATTAAAATTCAAATAAATAAGGAATTGATTCAACTATATGGCAAAAGACAAACAAACTAGCAAAAATAAGAAAAAGACCTGAATGGATATTCTCCTAAATAAGTTATTCAAATTGCCAACAGGTGTATTAAAAAGTGGTTGACATCACTAACCATCAAAAAATGGGAATCAAAATCACAAAGAATAGTTTCTATCAAAAAGTCAGAAGATATTAAGTGTTGGTGAGGACATAGAGAAAAGGGAGGTGTTGTGTTGGGAATGAAAATGTGTATAGCTAACATGTAAAAACAGTAGGTTTCTAAAAACATTTGAAATATTAAAATATATAATTCAGCTATCCTATTCCATGTACTTGTTCTTGGTATCTGTATTAGTCACTTTTCTGTTGCTGTGATAAAACCACCATGAACAAGGGAACTTATAAAAGGAAGAGTTTATTTGAGCTTACAATTGATGGTTCCAGGGAATCAGAGTCCTTTGTGGTGGGAAGCATGGTGGCCAGGGCTGCAGCAGCAAGCCGAGGGTCACATCTCGCAATGAGCATAGGAAGCAGAGAGAGGGAGAGGCTGGAGATTGCAAGGCTTGTTAAACTCACTAAGCCTGCCCCCAATAATGTACTTCCTCCAGCACAGCCAATCCTTCTAAGGCCTCCAAGAATAGTGCCACCAACTGGAGACAAATGTCTGAATAATTAAAGCCTATGGGGGACACTCATTCAAACCACCACAGTACTGAACCCTCTTATCTTGGTAGCGAACCACATCCTGTTTTTTCTAGGATTGGTGGGCTTCTTCCACCACTGGATCCCTAACTTTGCTGATACAGCTGAACCCTTGTACCAGGCAGCTAAGGAGACCCCCACGGGGCCTCTCTCCCACCCCGCCATCGTCTGACGCCACTTCTCTCTCCTTAGTGATGCCTTCCTAACTGCCCCCACTTTGACTTTCCTGGACTCTTCATGCCCTTTCAACCTCTATAGATGAAAGGTTTGGAGTGTCCACAGAGGTCCTAGCCCAATCCGTTGGGCCCTCACACCGGGCAGTGGCATGTCTCTGTAAACATCTTGACCCCACCACCCCACCATGCAGATGCAGCCATGTTTGCACACTGCCAGCAGCAGCTGAACTCACCCAGCAAGCTCTCAGACTTGCTCTCCTCCAACCCATTACACTGTACTCTCCACATAGGCTTTTGGACCTCCTTGCTCATTCCTCTCTCTCCCTCCTTGCACCCTCACATATTCAGGTTTTCCACCTGCTTTTCTTAGACAACCCTATTTCCCTAGCCCTAAACCCAGCCCTAAACCCAGCAATACTCCTTCCCACTTCTTCCTAATCTGGGACTCATTCTCACTCCTGCCCAGAAATGGTGGGAGCACTCCAGTAGCCTCCGCCTTATGGACCAACCTCTGACCAACCCCCACCTCACATGTTTTGTGGATGGGAGCTCACTTGTAGATGCCTTGGGCACTCTTCAGAGTGCCAGGCCCTGCATCACCTCCATGGACACCAACCAGGAAAAGACTGGCAGATGGACTTTACCCACATGCCATCCCACGATAAACTAACTCTAGTTCATACATTGACAGGGCAGATGGAGGCATTTTCTACTTCCAGAGAAACTGCAGACAAGGTGGCACAAACATTCCTAGCACATCATCCCACCTTTTGGTGTCCCACATACAATCCAGACAGAAAACAGCCTGGACTTCATCTCCAAAATCATTGAGCTAGTGTCAGAAGCCCTACACATCTCCTGGAAATTGTACATCCCATACTGGACTGGTCGCAGTCTTCAGGAAATGTAGAGAAGGCCGATGGCCTTATCAAACAGCAACTCATGAAATTCTCTGTCGAATTCCCTCTCTCTTAGCCCTCCCCCCTACCCATTGCTCTTACCTACTTCATTGCTTCCTTCCCATCCCACCGCCCCTCATCTCCCACTGGCCTCAGCCCTTTTGAATTGCTTTACAGATGGCTTTTTCTTTTTTTTAAGTTTTTAAATATTATTTTTTTAATTTTATTTATTTTATGTGTATGAATGTACTGTCTGCCTGTAGGTTTGTGCACCCATGTTGTGCAATGCCGCATGGAGGTCAGAAGAGGGTGTCGGATTCCCCTGGAACTGGAGCCAAGAATGATTCTCAGCCGCCATGTGGGTGTTGGGGATCGAACCTGGGTCCTCTGCAAGAGCAGTCGGTGCTCTTAACCACTAGTCCATCTCTCCAGCCCCTAGAGACAGCTTCTTCTTAACCTATCAGCTTCTGCCCCCCCGTTGACAGACTACTTGCCCTACCTCTCTCCCTTAAACTCCTCTGATTCCACGTGGACAAGTGCCTCCCTGCTCCTACCTCAGAGGAGCCCACAACCACTGACCCACCCTCTCTCACACCAGGGTACAGTGTCCTCCTTAAAACTTTGTCTCCTAAGTCTCTTGAGCCCAGGCAGACTGGACCCCACATCATCACCCTTTCTATCCCGTCAGCAGCCAAACTACTAGACCAGCCACACTGCTACCATTTGTCCAGACTCAAGAGAACCCCAACTCAGGACGGATGGTCCATCAAATAGCTGGGATCCACTACTCTCAGGTTTTCCAGAGACCCTCAAGGACATGTCTGAATGGTCGGTTGAGCATGGAAGCCTTTGCCCTCTGCTCCTTCATTCTTGCCTCCTTCTTTTTCTGGGCCATAGTTCTCATCTGCTGCCCCTACTGCCACAAGTGCCAGATCCTCTGACACCCTTGCCAGGTCCCTTTGTCTTATTGTCAAAATTTTCACCCAACCAGGAACATCCCCAGGAGGTCTCCAGAGTGGTCATTACATCCCTCCATCCCTGTTCCCACAGCTCCCTCCTACTCCTGACTGCCCTTCCCTTCAACATCCCAGCTCAGCAGGAAGAAGCCAGAGCAGAATTGTTGCCTCCCTGTACCCTGAGAGTCTGGGATGTTAGGTCAGAGTTCAGAAGGAAAAGCCAAGATGGCACAGACCAAAGGGATCTTTCCTTCTTTTCCAGTCAGGAGCCTTTGTTTACCTGCAAAAATCACCCAGGATGGAGCCAACATCTAGTACTGGATTCCCATGAGACCTCCAGACCCGAGGGGCAGCTTCAGGCCCCTGATCTGGCCTAATTGGCCAGATTACAGCACGTCACTATATCCCTTCCTCTGACCTATGAAAGTGAAAGACCCCCAGAAACTGGAGTGGCTCTCACTCAAATCTCGGGATAGAACGACTCCCAAAAAATCAGCCAAAGACCATTCTTGCTGCAATTACACGAGGTTTATTCAGGAAAAACCAGTGCACTGGGATCAAACTCATAACCCACGCAGGGGCAGAGGAGATTGACCCCCAGGGACTGGGATAGGGAACTTTTAAAAGCAGAGATCCCAAGGTATGGGGAAATGGGGGAAGGGTTGTGTAATAGTAAAAAAAATCTTATCTCGGCATGCAGGCCGGTGACACACAGGCGGGTATGACTCAGTTAAGCACCACAAGGTATGAGGAAGCGGGGAGGCCTTATAGCATACATGACTTGGAGGCCTTATAAGATGGCGGTACCATGGTTCCTAAAGACAGATTTTAAGGGTGCATAAAACCTTGGGGCAGGGGTCCTTCAAAAGGTCCTTCACCCCTCTGAGATACGCACTTTCCAGTGGTCTTTCACACCAAAGGGCCATCTGACTCACCAGGGAGAGCATTTATTGGGGATAAAAGCCTGTCTTTGTTTACTTTTAATTGAGAATGATTTGGCCTTTATCTCAGCTTTGGAAACCTCTTAATCTTCAAGGGAGAAACAAAAATAGCCAATATTTTAATTTTTCTAAGTCACTTAAAAAAGAGCCAGAAAAAAAACCTGCTTATCCTCGCGTATATGAATCTTTTTAAGTTTTAAAGGTCAACAATATTTATCTCAATAGACTAATGGAAGAGACTGCATGAAGAAGCTTCTAAGTGAGGCAGGATTTTTAAGCACAGTGCTGAAAGGAAAGTTAGGTGCACTGCAGCCTGCTCTGCTGTCTGTACTGCTGTGAAGGATAATAATGAGTGGGCACAAGAAAGAATCAAATAATTATAAGTCTTCAAGATCTAGATTCTTATTCATCTCTGGCAGATGTGTTATCTAAAAGCATAATTTCCATGCCACCTGCAGTGCAACAACTGAGCACTTCTTGCTTTGTAGGTAGGGATCTTACAGCTCACAAGGTTCTGAGCCTGCCCCCTGGGGTTATAGTGAATTGAACTATAGCATTCCTGCATCAAGAAAATGCTGTGCAGTGAATTCTTTAGTTTTTCCACTTTAAGAAAGGAAGCTACACTAACTTTACAATGTGTCACTTCATATTTTAAGGTGTTTTCCACCTTAAATGAGCAAAAAATAATACTGGTTCATACTGACTAACTAGGTAAATATTGAGTAAACACAATAGGAAACTTCTCCATACATCATCTATGCAAACAAAAGTATTTGAATTCCAGTTATCACAAGGTTTTTAAATTATCATCTAAGTCTTGGAGTCAAACCTTGTTTAGGGTTAGTGAAAAAAATTATCACAACATTTATTGTAATAAACAAGCCAGAGAGGTGGCTCAGCATTTAGGAGCTGCAGGATCAGCCAGGTTTGGTTCCCAACATCCGCATGATGGCTTACAACTCTTCATAACTAAAGTTCCAGGGGAATCCAATGCCCTCTTCTGACCTCCACAGGCATTACACAACAGTGGTGCACATGCATGTAGGCAATAAACTCACATACATAAAATTAAAAAATAAATAAATAAAATAATCCTTAAAACCATTGTTGATGCAAAAGTATAACTCTCACCTCAAAGGGGTTAAGAGATAGTTTATTCTGGAGCCAAATATGGGTGGCCATGGCCCAGGAACATAGATTCAGTTTGCCCCAAATTCCATTTTCCAGTGTGGTAACAGTCGTGTTATGTTTTTGTAGTAACAGAACAAAAAAAAAGTCATAAATCAAGACACTTTTCAAATACATTGGTGGATAAATTCAGTAGACATGTCATAGCAAAGTAGGGTGGTTTCTACTATAGGTCTCAGATGTTATCTGGTGACATTTTTAGCTATTTGGTGAGACCTGGTGGTCTGCTAACAACATATTTTAAAGTTTTTGCTTTGTTTTGTCTTCTATCTTTTAGGGGATGTTGGCTCAAATACATAAGTGGAGGAGGAGTGGCTATTTAGAGGGTAGAATAGAGCCCAGATAAAACATAAATAGGTTCTGAATCTGCGACATTCCAAATTCCCCACAGTGTTGGTTGGCCTTGCAGGAAGTTCAGTCCAAGATGCAGGATTTTTCTGGGAACTTTGTTTCTTACCATGTATACAGCCACATAAGCAATCTGCTGCAGTTTTCTAAAAATATCCTTTAAAATATACTCTAGGGGCTGAAGAGATGACTCAGCAGATAAGAGCACTTACTGTTCTTATAGAGGACTGAGGTTCTGTTCCCAGCACCCATCTGGCAGCTCACCACCATCTGTTACTTGAGCTCTAAGAGATCTGACACCCTCTTCTGGACTCTTCAGGCACCAGGCATGTACTTGGTACACATATGTATATGCAAATAAGTACTCATATACACAAATTAAAATAAATATTTAATACCATAAGGGTGTACCCCTGCCTAGGTAACTCCATTTTGTTTTAATGACTTGTAAGTTGGGCAGCCCAGAAAAAGGTGGACTTTTGATGTTGAAGGTTTTGTCATGCTCAACAGCTGCAGCCTCTCTAAGATTGTGAACTTAACTAGTTCTTCTAAAGGAAAGGGAGGGGCTAAGGGCAAAACCAAGCACAGCTGGATGTTTGCTAGGAACTCGATTGCTGGGAATATATGCAGGCACCATGTTGAAAGATTTGCTTGGGCATATAAAAGTCAGCCACATGGGGCTGGCTGGTGCTCGATCTTTTGCCATCATGGGCAAGGGCCACTGAGTCCATGCCAGAACTCTGGGTGGCCATGAGGATAAAGAGAATCGCTGCTTGGCCAGTAAGTGAAATCTTGTCCCCATTTATTCTGTGAACAAGCCTGAATAAACTCTCTAATTTCCCTGAAACTAAGAATGGAGAGTCTGATCCTTGATTTGCCTGGGAACCTGGTAGTGGCAGAGGTGGGACACCATATGTATTGGTACTTCCCAGGGGGAAAATCTCTGCAACATGACTCCATCTTAATAGCTAAACCCAGGCCCAGAAGAACAAGTTCAAAAAGAACCTAATTGATATCTCAACCTTTGAAATCCATCTCCGAGATTTCCCGTGACTACCTGTTAACTACCTTATCTTTTGTCCATATTTTACAACTGCATGAAACCCATCTATCTGCATCTCCTTCTTAGCTTAGCTTTTGTAATCCTGTAGCAAGCAGGAAATGAGGCTTTTTGTATTGTCTGACTGGAATTTCTCAGAAAAGTTAACCAGGATATGGTATTTTTTTTATAAATGTATCCTGCTCCTGAATCAATGCTGTACCCTCCAAATCCCAACCTGGTAAGGTTGTGGCCACCCCAAATTGAAGACCTAATTTGGTTAATTGGAACCCAGAGTCTGTGTGCTCTTTTCTGCCAAGGTCCACCACAACAATTTATTTTCCACTGGGCTAGAGAAATGGTTCAATTGGTAAGATTGTTTGTTGTACAAGATACCAGGTCTGAGATCTCTGCACCCACATTAAGAATCTGAACACAGCCAGGTGTGGTGGCACATGCCTTTAATCCTAGCACTTGGGAGGCAGAGGCAGGCAGATCTCTGTGAGTTCAAGGTCAGTTTGGTCTACAGAGGGAGTTCCAGGCCAGCTGAGATTAAGGGGACCCTGTCTCAAAAAAGACCAAAAAAAATCTGAACACAACCATTTGTGCACATTTATCCCCAGTGCGGAGGGGAACCTGAGGCAGGAGAATGCCTGGGCTTGCTGGATACCAACCTAGCTCCAAGTGTGCATATTCTAGACATATGGATTGTACACACATACGTTTCTAGTTTCCTTTCAATTGCTGTGACAAAACACTCTAACCGACCCCAACTTGAGGAGGAAAGGGTTTATTCAGCTCACATCTCCTGGGTCACAATTCATCATTCAGGGAGCCCAAGGCAGGAGTTTAGGGCAGGACCTGGAGGCAGGAGCTGAGGCATGGGCCATGGTGGAATGCTGCTTACTGGCTTGCTCCCCTGGCTCATGCCCAGCCTGCCTTCTTATACAGTACACAACAACCTGCCCAGGGGTGGCACCAACAATAGTGGGCTGGGCCCTCCCACATGCTCAACAATCAAGAAAATACCCCACAGACATGACCACAGACCAATCCAATAGAGCCAATTCCCCAACTGAGTCTCCCTCAACCCAGGTGAGTCAAATTGACACTAACGCTGTCTAGCACACATACATACTCAGAAAATATTTTCCATAAACTATATTTCTTTTAAAGAAGTTTCTGGCCGAAATGGTACATTCAGACATAAAATCTGACACATATAAAACTGTCTCAATTTATAAAACTAACACAGAGAAGAATTTTATAATTGTATTTTTGAAATACCTATATTTTATTTTCCCTATGACCTAAAAACATATCAGAATGCCTATGTGTCAATGGGAAACCATGCACTAATGTAATCAACAAGATAAATATTGATTTATTTGCTAATATTTTCAGTTCAAAGATCAGGAAGCTAGCATCTATTCTGTTAGCAGATATCGGTAATGGCAAATATTCAAAACAGAAAGCAATCAAATTTTATTTTACTTTTATTTATAGATATTATATTTAAAAGAAAAAAAGCCAGGCATGGTGGCTCATACCTTTAATCCTATCACCTGGGAGGCAGAAGCAGGCGGATCTTTGTGAGTTCAAGGCCAGCCAGGTCTACAGAGTGAGTTCCAGCACAGCTGGGGCTACAGGGAGACCCTGTTTTGAAGAAGACCGAAAAGAGAGAGAGGAGGAGAGAGAGAGAGGAGAGAGAGAGAGAGAGAGAGAGAGAGAGAGAGATGTGTATGCTTTCTCGGTATTTACAATGCTAGAGAGCAGTAATATTCTTAAATTTTTATTTTGATATTGTTGAGTACATCAATAACAACCTATAATTATCAGTTTTGGATAGCCGGTTGTTTTTATTGGAAGCTGTTTTCAGTTTTATTGCTGCAGAGTCTGATATATGTTCAGAGCATTGAAATTTTTTGCTTTCTCTAACAAAAGATTTCATACATTATTAAAAGAAACAATATTACTTGTGTTCTCACAAAAGTTGGTAAATAGAGAAGATATAACAGCAGAATAAAATTTTTCTAAATTCTATCTAATTATTTTTGAGAGCTTCAATATTCATACAAAGCAAGCTGCTACAGATATGATAGCATCAAAAAGAGGTGGAAATCATCTTAATTACAAAATAGAAAAGCAAAATTAGACAGTGTTCCTTCACAGACTTATTAGTTAATCCATTTGATGCTACTCTTCTGTGACTTAAATACTACTCAAGTTCTTCAAATTTGATCACACCTGCTAATGCTTATTTCTCAAAACTCAAAACCTAAATAGATTAAAAAAAAAACATACTAGCAAATTGAAATTATAGCCCTAAGACTCCAGAATTCATTTAAAATCTTTTTCTAAATAAAATTATGTCTTGGGCAATGTAATTTAAAAATACAATTCCCTTTTATTCTAGTAGACTATATTTAGCAAACAATGTAGACACCCTTTTTAAATTTCTTAGAGATTCTTTCTGCAACTCAAAAGTACTTTTTATTGTACTCCTTCACAAAAACAGTGTCTCAGATGAACCAAAAATGTCTGTTGCTATAAAAATTCAATGATATAGAATCTTAAACTGGGTATAATAGATAGCTCAGCCTACAATCCTAGCAAGCAAAGAGATGAAGCAGGAAGATTGTCTCAAATTTGAGGTTAAGGTAATCGACATAATGAGTTCTAGACCAGTCTGGGCTACAGAATGGTTCGTTCAAATTAAAACATAAAAATAAACACAATAGCAAAATAACAAAAAAATAAAAAAAAACAAAACACACACACACACACACACACACACAAAGAACTTAACCCAGCATAGTGATTCATGCCTGAAATCATAACATCCAGGAGGTGAGAAGGCAAGAGAAATTTGAGCAAAACTACACTACATGAGACTGTCTTTAAAAAGAAAGTCATATCTTCTGTCTATACAATATTATGCCTCATCAATTCAAATATAATAAAGAAGATAGAGGAACCATATGGAATTGAACAAAGAAGGAAATATTGGTCATAGACTGGGGAAAATGTGATATCTGTTCTCCCATTGGAAAAATCCCATCTCTGAGCCATAGATTTTAAACAGTTTACGAGTAAATCCCACTTCTAAGCTAATATTCAAAGATAGGCAGTCAGTTTCTTTCCTAATAGCTTTTTTCTAAATGAATAATTTGAAAAGAAAGGCAGAAAAAGCCTGAGATTTCAGACTAATTTCCAATGTAAGGGTAACAATAACCACATATTAAACATTTACTTAATCAATCAGGTAAAATACATAACGTGCACACATAATCTTGCTAATAAATTTTAGTAAGCTTCCTTTGCCATGAGCAGGTACAGTGCAGTCCTGCTAAGGGAAGGGTACAACGAGTAACACTTCAGCCTTGTGGGGAACTGACCCCTCAGCGACAGAGATCACGCACCACTTGGAAACTTTAAACTGTGTTCCAAATCCTGCAGCTGGTCATTTTATCACTGAGCTCCTATTTTCCTCTATCATCTTTATCCAGAGATGCTCGGAGAAACCAGGCAACATCATATATTTTCCTTATTTTTCCTGAGAATTTCTCAGCATTTTATATATAGAGTCAATAAATTCTTGCTCCTCACAAGAGGCCATGTTATGTGAGTCAAATGATCTATCATACATAATTAGTCTGCACCAAGGATTTATCATTCCTCTTTCCTGCCACCACGAGAGCCTTCAGTATCACTCTAGGCATTCATTGAGGTTGAGAGCTAGGCTCCAGAAACTACCAAGCCCACTAAAGAAATATTCCTTTCAATTCTGTTTCTCTGAACCACTTCTGGTACCAAAATCTGTATTAGTCAGGGTTCTCTAAAAACAAAAGAACAGGACGAATATATAGCTTTACACAAATTTATTGATTTGCTCACGTGACAGAGCTCAAGTAGTTCCAACAGTAGCCATGCTGCACTGGAGAGGCTGGAATCCAGGGAACTGCTCAGTCCACAAGGCTGGATGTTTCAGAGTCCCAATTGGTGCTGGAGGCCCTATGGATTCAGGAGATTTGCGGTCTCAGTACATGCTGGGATCCAAAGGGTTGATCACAGCAGCAAGACAAACTCACCCGTGAGAGAGAGGCAAGCTGCAGGAAAAAAAGGGACCAGCTCCGTTCTGCATGGCCTTTTATACTGCTGCAGACAAAGGTAACACCACATTTGGGGGGGCCATCTCCAGGTTGGGTAGTCCCAATCCAAAGATCTTTTTCTTTTTTGTCCTTAGTCCAGTCAAGTTGGCTCCCAGGATTAACCATCACAATATGCATACATACTATCTCTCTGAAAATTCTAGATCTCAGTGGAGTATGGTGGCTCACACCTTTAATCCTAGCACCTGGGAGGCAGAGGCAGGTGGATCTTTGTTCCAGGACAGCTGGGGCTAAAGGGAGAGCCTGTCTCAAAAAAGACAAAAAAAAAAAAAAATTCTAGATCTCTATAGGAAAATTGGTGTATATGCCTGATTTAATTAATGTAGAAGAAATCAGTGAGTCTCTAAGTCAGTCCTATACAAAAGATCATAGACTAGGTGGCTTAGACAATAGATAGTTCTTTCCTAGCCATTTTGGAGGGTAAAAGTCTAAAATCATGATATATGATGTGTTCCTCATGAAGGCTCCTTTTCTGACTTAGAAACAGCCACTTTACCACTATGCCTTTGCTCAGCACAGAAAGAGGAAGCTCTACTCTCCTTCTTTTGAAAGGACATTAGTACCTACCACAGGGCTCTACTCTTACCTACCCCTGATTACCTATCAAAGATCTGCTGCCAATGACTGTCCTTCCACAGGCGGATGATGGACAGATGCCATCTTCGTGAGCTTTGTTGCAACCAGTTGCCTAGGATCATCATGGCTAAGCAAGAAAGAAAGGGTGGGGAGAGTCAACCACACCTCCCAACCAACTAGTTAGCCCTAGTTGCACAACGGGGAGGGGCGAAGAATGTATAAATGAGAAAGACAATGGCATCCTCATGACATTTTGTGCAGCTGTGGAGAAGTCATAATCCATGCATGGAGGGAGACTTTTCAGTGAGGCCTTAGGAAGGGAGCACCCACATCCCTATAAGCAAATACGCACCCACTTCTCTTTAAGTAATCTCAGTAAACTCACTGATTTTCCAGACTGCACTTTGACTAAATCATACCTCAATTTATCTTTGGGAAAAGGGAAGAAGGGGCCAGACATCATTTGCAAGTCCCAGAAGAAATTTTCACTCCAATTTGCATAGTTGACCAGACTATGATAAAACCAAGGGTGAGTTTGGGAAGAGGCCAGTAAGAGATCTTGTCTTAAGAATAATGTGGAGAACACTGAGGAAAAATGCCCAGGATTGTCCAGTGGCCTCTGAAAACTCATGCATATTCTCTCTCTCTCTCTCTCTCTCTCTCTCTCTCTCTCTCTCTCTCTCTCAGGTGTGCAAGCATGCATGCCCACATCCACACTTACATACACACACATGCAACCATTTCAGAAAACAATATTTGCAAATTTATGGGGGAACTTGCTGAATTGAATTGAGAAAGGCTAGATTCTTTTGAACATAAAAAAATAGGCTGGCTTGATGGTGCAAACCTTTAATCCTAGTACTTGGGAGGGAGAGGGAGGTGGATCTCTGTGAGTTCAAGGCAGTCTGGTTCAACAGAGTGAGTTCCAGGACAGCCAGAGCTACAGGGAGACCCTGTCTCAAAAATAGGCAATATATATATATATAATATATATATATTCTATATATATATTGGAAATAATAACAACAGAAAGAAACTATCAGTCTAGGTACTTGGGTTGAAAGGTTAGAATGGCAAAACTGAGAGATATCATATATCATAGAATGGCTAATTGGATATAGGAGGTGATGGAAATTGGAGAATCATGATGAAGGTAATGTCTTGCGTCCAGGTAACTGTGTAAGAATTATTATATGAAGGTAATAGAAATATTCAGAATAGTAAGATTTACAGCTCTTGTTGTTTCATATTCATGATGAATAAAAAATTCTCTATTTTCTTATCAACTGGATCATAAGCTAGAAATTATGAACTTTGAGATAACTTCCAGCAACCACAGCCACTGACTTAGGTTCACTATCAGTGTTTCTCATCAGCTAATGTGGAGCCAAAAGAGCCAAGAAAGTCTTTAATTTCCCTTTCACATTGGAAAAACAAACATGATGAAAAGTGAGAAATTTTGAACAATGTTTTGGTCTTTGCTTCCAGATTTCTCTGGATGCAGACTTTTCTAATAAAGTCTTAGGATAGCCATGAAGTAGAGCCCATGACTTTTCTTTTCATAAAAGATGCATGGAGAAGAGAGCTGTGCCAGCAAGCTATTGACCAGTGCTTCAGCACAAGCACACATTTCTGCCTGAATTATTCCCAGCTCAACCCTAAGCCAAAATTTATGGCATATCAATTTGCAGCTTTCCAAATTTGTCCTCAGCATGTCTGGCGCCCTGCTCCTTCAGGCCTTTGTTGTGTGCTTTTCCTTCCATCATCACAGCATCCTTCTGGCCCAGGCCCCTTCTTTAGTATTTAGTCTTTTAAAATGGTTCACAAAAGATAGAGACATATACATGCATTTCCCCATGATAGTCTTTCAAAATATTGAGGCATCATTGCAAGCTAGCAAATTCTGCCTCCCATGGATGCTATGTGAATCCTGTCTGTATAACTCAAAGATATTTTCAGTTCATCTTTTATGTCTAACTAACTCTCTTTCTATCCTCATTTCTTTTTTTTATTAATTTTTATTTATTTCTGTATGTGTACGAATGTACTGTCTGCATGGAAGTCTGTGCACCCGTGTAGTGCAATGCCGCGGAGGTCAGAAGTGGATGTCGGATTCCCCTGGAGCTGGAGTTCTCCTGGAATTGGAGACTCAGATGGTTTTCAGTCACCATGTGGGTGCTGGGGATCGAACTCGGGTCCTCTACAAGAGCGGTCGGTGCTCTTAACCGCTAGGCCATCTCTCCAGCCCCATTTCTTAACATCAATCCATCCAGTCATGCATCTGACCCTTAAATGGGATCAGCAAAGACATATTTAACTGCTCCCTGGTCATTGCACCATCTGGGTTCTTCTTTTTCAGTGATTGTTGTTACTTACACAAATCCTGCCTGCTGCATTTTCATCACCTTCTCTCTGGATATTCAGGTCTTGTTTAAGGACTCACCTGTTCTGGGAAACTCCAAAATCATTACATGACATGCTTCCCCTTTGCTTAAGCATTATCAATCACTTTCCTCTTCCCTGAACCACAGACATCATATATCAACATATAAAACTGTTAAAGATACATCATGTTTCCATGGTCACCATAGTCGTTGAAGTAACTGGAAGCATCTGTGGTAATAATAGAAGAGTTCACGTTCGCTATAAAGCCAAGCTCATTCCATCACTGTGTATGGGAATAAACCATGTTACTATACTACTTTATTATACTTGACCATCTCTGAATGCTTATAACAATAGGTGGTCATGGCATTTTCCTTACCCCACATCTGCATCTAGATGGCTCTTTCTCATCACTTGGATTTTACCCCAGTGTTCCATTTCTTTTTTTTTTTCTTTTTTAATTTATTTTTATTGATGCTTTGTGTATTTCATACATCATTTTCCAATTCAGTTCAGGCATATATCCCCCTCCCTTCCCCACCACCTCACCCCTACCCATCGCAGATCGTGCATTCTGCCGTAAGTTTTCTGCATCTTTCTCTGCTTTTTTGTTTTGTTTTCATTTTTTTTAACAATAGGTGATAATTTGTGAGTACAAGCATCCTTCATGTAAAACCAATTTGCAAGCAGTTGTGCCCAAACCCACACAGCTCATGGGTCCCACCATCCTGAAAGGGGGCGGGGGGCTTGTATGTTCAATCAAGCTGATCAAATGAGTGTCCAGTCTATATTGTTGTAGTTTCACCATTCACCCCAGTCGCAGCCCTTACATTCTACCACGCCCCCTCTTCCGCAGATTGTTCCCTAGGCTCAGCAAAGGGGCACAGGTGGATGAGAAGCTTCTACCCTTTAAAGCTGTGCTCAGTTACTCTACATGCTCTTACTCTCTTTTAAAAATAAGTTATTCACTGGGGCTGGAGAGATGGCTCGGCAGTAATGAGCATTGGCTGCTGTTGCAAAGGACTTGGGTTTGATTCCCAGCCACCACACGGCAGCTAAGAACTGTGTATAACTTCAGTTCCAGGGATCTAATGCTCACTTCTGACCTCCACAGACGTTGCATGACATGGGTGAACTTACACACAAGCAAACAATACACTCTATGCCCGCACATATAAAATAAAAATAATAAAAATGTAAGAGTTAAATTTATTGCTTGGGTTTGCAATCAACCTTGTGTCCACAGGTTTTATTTCTGTGAATTCAAGTAACCACGGCCTATAAATACTTTTAAAATTTACATCCACACAGTACAAATAAACTTTCTTATTTCTTCCTAAATAATATACTATAACAATGATTTAAGCAGCATTTACATTATTTTAGGTGATCTACACGTTTTAAAGTATACAGAAAAAGAAAAAAAAACAGGGCTTGAGAGATGGCCTAGCGGTTAAGAGTGCCGACTGCTCTTGCAGAGGATCCGGGTTCTATCCCCAGCACCCACATGGCAGCTGAGAACCGTCTTTAACTCCAGTTCTAGGAGAATCTGACGCCCTCTTCTGACCTCTGCGGCATTGCACAACAGGGGTGCACAAACCTACATGCAGACAGTACATTCATACACATAAAATAAATAAATAAATAAAAATTTAAAAAATAAATAAAATAAAGTATACAGAAAAATGTTATTAGATTATATGCAAATATACTACTTTAAATAAGAAGCATGGAAATCCACAGGTTTTTGTGTGCTTGAAAGAAATCCAAGATCAACCTCTCATTGATTCCTAAGAAAAACAATGTAAGATATCCAAGAGCAGCACATGTGTGCATGTGTGTGTGTGTGTGTGTGTGTGTGTGTGTGTGTGTGTCCAATGAGCCACAGATCAATTTCAAGTATCTTCCTTACTCACTTCTCCACCTATTTTTTAGGGAGGATCTCTCATTGAATCTGGAGCTCAAAAATTTGCCTAGGCTGATGGCCAAATAAACTCCAGGGATTCCCCAGTCACCATCACCCCAGCCCTAGGAGTATAGGCAAGGCATGGGTCCTAAGGATAGAAATCAGATCCTTGAAGTCGCAAGCACTTCACTATCTGAGCCATGTAGCCAGAGCCCCAAGATCAGTTTTGAATCTTGGTTCCTCAGTCTCCAGAGCCTGGTAGACCATCTACTACATTTAAGTGATGAGTAAATATTTATGAATAAATAAATAGTTTGAGGATTACCTGAAGTACTACTAGGAAACAGCTCTCTGTAGGTGTCTGTGCTGCTTTACCTTGATAGTCAGTTTGATAGGATTAGTAAAGCATACAACTCTGAATGTGTCTGTGAGGCATTTTTCTGAAAGGATTGACAAATGGGACAGTAACTGAGGGGGAAGACTAACTCTGAATGTGGGTGGCACCATCCCATAGGCAGTGGCTCTGCTGAAATAAAAAGGCAAAAGGGGAGTGCTGTCCTACACCATGTTCCCACTGTAATGTGAAGTCAGTTCCTCCACCATGCCTTCCCCAGTATAATGGACTAGTGCCCATGAAACTGAGCCAAAGTACATCTTCTACTTTAGGTATTTGAAAACAACAATGCGAAAGTGACTAATACAGTGGCCCATATCGCTGAACACTTTATAATCAGAGGTACTAACTGCCTTTATGCAAAACAAGCACTTAAAGGGCATTTGTAGAAGTGTAGATGAGAAAAGTTTAATAGTCTTCTGTGGCACTAAGGTTAAGTGTGCTGATAGCCATGGAAGATGGAGATAATGACAGTTTATTTTTCAAATGATTTGGAACAAGGATCAGATATACTCATTCACTACTACACTAATGTATATTAATTTGCCTCTGGCCAAAACTCTAGCATACCTGGTGTAAAAGACTCAGACTCAGGTGTGGTGGTGTATGCCTTTAATCTCAGCACTCAGAAGGCAGAGGCAGGAGGATCTCTGTGAGTTCAAGGCCAGCCTGGTCTACAGAGTGAGCTCCAGGCCAGCTGGGACTAAAGGGATACCCTATCTAAAAAAAANAGAGGCCTGACATCAATCTGTGACCTTCACATGCACACATGGGCAACTGTATGTTTACATATACATACCCATCCCCACAGGAGTACACTGATATAATACATACATACCAAACAAACAAAAAAGCAAACAAAAACAAAAAAAGACTCAAACTCCCTAACCCAGATGTCCTCTCCTGTACACACACCTCAGAATATAGTATTTGCTGCTTTATGAGAATTAGTGGGTTCAAGAACTACCTCAACTGCTAGTATTCTGGTTACTGCCATTGATCTAAGTAAAGGACACTTACCTTCTTACCAAGGAGTTTTCATCTGTCAATATCCCTTAAACTGAAGTTATCTGCCTTGTTATCTTGAATGCAAGGTAAAATACATGACCTTTAACAGTTCTTGACTGGTACTAACTAAATGCTTCTATTATTCTATATTACATTACTTAGCACAAGCAAAGCTGTAGCAACATTTTAATGAATTATCTTTTGAATTGACTTTTTTGTAAGATGAAATATTGAGGTCCAGTATCCATCTTCTACAGTCTTACAGTATTTGTTAAGTGGATTTCTTCTCTCAAACACATGTTTTTTTTGGTACTTTTGTCAAGAATCAGGTGACTATAGCTGCGTGGGTTTGTTAGTGTTCTCTTTACCTTCCATTAGTCTGCTTGCTTACTGGAATTCAGTACCATGATGGTTTTGTTACTATGACTCTATAGTATCCTTTGAAATCGGGTATCATTAAACTCCCAGTTGCTGTTTCTGATGAGATTACTTTGGCTACCCAGAGTTTTCTGCGCTTACATATGAATTTTAACATTGTTTTCATCTAGTTCTGTGAAGACTGAAATTTTGAGGAAGATTGCATTGGTTCTGCAAAATGTTTTTAGTAACATTCCCATTTTCACAATATTAATTCTGCCAACCAATGAACATGGGAGGCCTTGCCATCTTCTAATGTTCTCAGTTTCTTTCTACAATGTTTTAGACTTTTCATTTTCAGGCAAAGTTTGCAGTAAATACATTGCTTCTCTGGGGCAGCTGTCCAACCCCACTTTCTGGCTGCTTCAGTATTAACACATTCTGAATATAAACTGATGTTACCACAGTTTCTGAACAGCTGGCTGTGAACTGAGCTTCTAAAAGCAAATGCTTTCTCCCCCTAGGGTCACGTGTCATGTGCTTTCACTTTCATAGGTCAAAGATAGTCAGTTAGTCACAGTATTACGATAGAAGTACAGTCTCTGGTGTAGCTTGAAATAGAGGACACACATGAATATTTTAAAAGGCCCCGACATTTTTTGCATCATA
Organism: Rhizomys pruinosus; assembly: GCA_009823505.1. Classification (NCBI taxonomy): domain Eukaryota; kingdom Metazoa; phylum Chordata; class Mammalia; order Rodentia; family Spalacidae; genus Rhizomys; species Rhizomys pruinosus. The sequence goes on from VZQC01011101.1 coordinate 395,740, forward strand.
TGTTTTAATTACATTTCTTTACAATATCAATCTTTTAAAAATTCATTTCAATATTTTATGCATTTATCTTTTATTTTTAGTATTTTCCTCCTAGCTTTATTGCGATATAAATGACAAATAAAAATTGTCATTTGAAGAGTGTAAGATGATATTTTGATATATGTGTATATATTATGAACTAATTCCACAATCAAGTTAGTTAATATATGTAACCCCCACATAGTGACTGTGTGTATGTAATTAAAGCAGCTGAGAGAGTCTCTTAGCAAATTTTAAGTGTAAAAAGCAGCATTTAATTAACATCATCATGTATTACCACACTGTACACTGAATCTTCAGAACTTCATCATTTTCCATTTCTGAAAGCTTGTCCCTTGACAAACATCTTACCATTTTCCCTAATTAATTCACCTCCAATTAATTCATGAAGCAGCAATCACCTTCTACTTTCTGTTTCTATGAAGTCAACTTTTGTAGATTCTAAGTTTCATCTTACAATATTTGTCTTTTGTGCTTGGCTTATTATACTTAATATGATACCTCTGAGTTTCTCGGCTATATTCAAAGTTTCCTTCTTTTTTAAGGAAAGGGAGAGAGAAGAGAGACAGAGACAGAGGGTCAGAGGGACAGAGAAATTGACTTTGGACCAGCCCTAGCTTTTAGACACTGAGGTTATTTCTACATTTCAGTTATTGTAAATAATGCAGTGAACATGGAAATACAAATATTTCTTTGAAATGCTAATTTCAAAAAATTAAAAGTAGAGCTACCATAAAATTCATCAACAGCACAACTGAGCACTTATGAAATTTTTAGGTTTCTTGGAAATAGAAAAAGTCTTACTTTTTAAAAGAATTCTCCACATTGCCTTTCACACCATAATCACCTAAGTATTCTTTTTCTTGATGGATTTCTATTTAATCTAATCTTACCATTTCCACTCTTACAAGAAGCAAGGCATAAGAGTAGCAATCAGAGTTATTAGCCCTTGAAACAACAGCCGTGAAGAAAATCAAGGCTACTTGGTCCAATTCCTTCTTGCCTTTGAAGAAGGCTAAGGAACAGAATGAGTTTTAGGCAGGTTTTTTTTTTTTTTAGTTGACTGATATTAAGCTAACCTGGAGTAGAGAGGTAAGGCTTGCCCAATAGTAATAAGCATTTAACAGAGAATTCCATGGCAGATGTTTAGGTGAGTGTTTCTCAGTGGTAAGATATATGCAGGTGGGAGCAGTCAAGGTGGAAATTTACAGGGAACCAACCCTGAGAGATTTTGTATTCAGAGTATTAAACAGGTTTGCTTGCTACAGGGTTTCTAAGGGCCTCTGACATGAAAAAGCCACTATGAATTTATTCTGGAAGAGGTAATGCTACCTGCCTAAAGTATCTACTTGCACATGTTAACCAGGCTCTTTCCTCAAAGCCAGAGCTTCTGTACATGAAAAATAATCTCAGGAATCAGGTATAAAGCCAAGAAGAAAAAAAAGAAAAATAAAAGAAGAAAAGTAAAAACGAATAAAACTCCGTACGTGCTTACCCTCTTTGCAGGTAAGTAGCGCTAGGTTTCTCTGGTCTCTTCTTAGATGGCTTATGAAATGAGTCTTAACATCCTGTACCTGGAAACCCAAGGGCAAACTGCAGTTCACTTGAGACCTCACTGATCTTGTACGACCTCACAGGGGTCAACTTCCCCAAACTTGCAGCATTTTCGTTTGTCAGAAGAGAGTGAGTTCCTCAGATATCCACTCTGAAGTGTCACAGAAACCCAGCATATGGTGAGAGACATGTGGATCCGAGCCGAGGAGAAATATTGTTGATTACACCTGCCTTTAGCCGTTCAGAGCCACTCAGCACTGCTTGCCTCCTCAGCTCCTAGGGGAAAAATGGGTTGCAAGGCCTTGCATGGTACAGTTTTTTTTAAATATGTGGTTTGGGGCTGTAGAGGATGGCCCTAGCATTAAGAGCACCGACATGCTCTTGCAGAAGGACCTGGGTTCGATAGAGCCCAGCATCACATGGCGGCTGCTGAAAACGTGTGTACTGCCAAATTCGCAGAGAACTCCAGTTCCAGGGAACGACCCCCTCTCTTCTGACCTCTCTGCGGCATTGCATGGACACGGGTGCACAAACCTTACATGCATAAGAAAGTACATACATCACATACTAAATAAATAAATTTTTAAATTTTAAAAAAATATGTGGCTTATTTATCTTTATGTTTCATGAGTGTAGATCGGCTCTGCAATTGGTAATGTAAGTGCACCTGGTGTGCATGCAATGCTCACGAAGAAGTCAGAAAAAGGTGCCAGTTCCTCTGAAACTGGAGTACAGGTGTTTGTTTTGTTGTTTTATTGTTTTCTTTCTCACCAGAGAGGTGCAGGATTTGAACCAAGTGCACTTGCGCCAAGAGAGCACTGTGCTCTTATCCCACATGAGTTCTCTCTCGCAGCCCCTGCAGTAAGTGACATTTTTTTTGCGAATTTGAAAAATTATTATTTTTTTTTTTTTTTTTTTTTTTTTTTTTTTTTTTTTTTTTTTTTTTATGTTATTTTATTTTTATTTTTTTTTTTAACACAACATTTTTTTTTTTTTTTTTTATTCTTTTTGTTTTTCATACATTATTTTTCAATACAATTTGGATACATTACCCCTCCCTGTCCCTCCCCAAACTCCAGGTTATGCATTCTGCCATGACTGTTCTGCATATCTCTCTCAGTTTCTTTTTCCATTGTTTTATGCTATGAGTGTGATAATTCCATGAGTAACCAAGCATTCCTGCATGTTAACCAATTGTGCATGGCTGTTGATTGCCCCAAACCCTCACAGCCCCACTTTCCAGCGGGGTGTGAGGGGTTGTATTTTCAATCAGGTTAATCAAATGATGGTCCAGACTACATTACTGTACTTTCCCCATTCACCCCAATCAAAGCCCTCACATTATACCACACCCCCCGTCTTCGCAGAGTTATTCCATGGGCTAGAAAAGGGCACAAGTGTGAGGATGAAGGCAGAAACAGTCCCACTCATCCTCGTGGAGCGGTTGTCTTGGATTTCGTGTGTAATTCTGGTTTCTTTTCATGGGCTGACAGTCTGTCCATGGAATAACGGGTTCGACCTACTAATGAAGCACAACAATTAGAAATATAGGTATTAAGACAGTACTAATTATAATGGTAAGTTACTTTTGTTATGGACATATATGTTTAGATGAGGTGTTGATCCATGAACTACATTTTTCCTGTTAAATATGGCACGGTCTTACTGTGGCTTATGATATCTTCCAACCTGTAGAGAAGTATGCTTGTGGCATCGTTCATGTGTTATTCCTCCAAGAGAGAGCCAATAGCCAATTATGATTTGGGATATGACAGGGCCATAAGTAGGCTTGCTCTTGGCTGCAGCATTATTCCAGGGCAGATGTGAGGTGTGTAGCTGGTTGCTGACTTGGTGGAAGTCCTGCTTATGACTCAAGGAGACGTATTGCTTTTATGTTTTGTGGCTCTCTCTCGGGTAACACGCTCTGTATTCCCAGAGGCCATCTGTTAACAGTTTAGCATGTGTGGCTCAATAGAATAATCTTTTCCATGTTATACGATCAGGTCCTCAGCAGCAGGGCCTTATCGCCTGCCTCTTCTTGCAGGTATCCCAGTTTAGAGCAAAGTGAGCCTTGTAGACCTGTTGTGGGTACGTTAGATCCTCTTGGCGAAACATCATCCCTGGGTAGAATAATCTATTGTTGATGTCGGAGCTCCTGTATTAGTATATGTTGCTTAAGTGCATAGCTTTTGGACTTTAGTATTATATTTTTTTCTGAACAGAGAGTAATCCGTTTCACAGTTCTATGTCTATAAGTCAATTAAAGAAGGGCAGTTTTACCAGTTTTATATAAGAGATTACCTCTTATAATAGTTGTCTCTGCCAATTTACAGTTGAAGAGCAACCTCATCATCATCAAATTCCTCCTTCCTCTATGGAGGGGAGGTATGAAAGTCTCTCATATCAGTACCTTTGTGGCACCTAGAAAGTAATTCAATCAGGACCCACTAATAATAGGTTGTGAACAACAGTGAATTATATCTCAATAACTCGGATTGCATTAACGTTTTATCAGGTCTGTATAACCAATGTTTTTAATATACACATATTTAATTTCATTAAGTCTGAAAACACCATGTATCCTGTTGGACAGTGTCTAGGCAAAACTGGGCCCTTGTTGAACTCACGTCAATAATGATATCGCATAATGGCCGAATATACACCAGTTTCCCTCACCCACCCCTCCCCTCCTTCCCAATTCAAGCAACATTTCGGTCGCATTTCCTATGCAGTCTTTCTGTGGTTGATCTTTTACTGAATGCATCCCTCTCGCATGGAGAAATGTTTAGTATCGGTATTGGTGACTAGCTTATCCAACAATGAGGGACACTCTAGATATTGTCGTTTGTTTTCTGGAAGATGGTTTACTTCACTGTGAACAAATGCTTCCTTCCAAAGCTCACCCATTACTCCTGCAAAGTTCATGAGTGTCCCTCTTTACCGCGCCAGTAAGGAACCATTGTATATCATGTACCTACATTTTCCCTACACTCGTCAGTGAGGGGCACCTGGGCTGGCTCCAGCCTTTTGCTATTGTGAAGATAGCTGCAAAAAACATAGCTGTTGCATGTATCTTTGCAGTAAAGATGTTCTATGTGGTGAAATACCCAGGGAGTGGTATGACTGGGTCAAATGAAGGCTCGGTTTTGAGTCTTCTAAGGGTTCTCCACACTGATTTCCATAGTGGCTTCACAAGTCTGTTACATCGCCCACGACAGCAATGATGAGTGCCCGCTTTCCTACACAAACCTCTCCAGCAGATTGGATAGTTGGTTCTGATCCTAGCCATTCTTATTGGAATAAGATGATGTCTCATAGTGGTTTTAATTGCATTTCCGTAATTATCAGAGATGCTGAAAACTTCTTAAGATGTTCTCGGCCATCTCTATGTCCTCCTGTGTGAAGTCTCTTTTCAGATATTGCTCCATCTTTTGAGTGATGTCATTGTTCTTCTTCTTTTTTTGTGTAGCTTGTATACACTGGAATTTAATGCATTGTCAGATGTGTCTGCAGTGAAGGTCTCCCACCTGTGGGTTTTCTCTTCACTTCCTTTATTTCTTTGATGACAAAAACTTGGAGTTTAATAGGTCCATTGTCAATTGTTGTCTTTCTGTGCAGGACTGCTGTCTGATTTAGGAATCGTTTTTTTCCTACACCTATGCCATGTAGATCCGTGCTGCCAAGTTCTACATCAAGCCTCCAGATTTTGGGTAATCTACGTTGAGTGTCTTTGGTCCATCTGGATCCTTTGTACAGAGGAGAGGTAGCGGGTTATTCATCTTCTACAAGTGGTGGATCCCAATTTTTTGCCACACCACTTGCTGAAGATGCTGTCTTCCTCCATTGCTTCTGCCCCTTTCAAGATATGAAGGTGGCTGAAGTTTTATGTGCTCAGGTTTGGATCTCAGTTTTATTCCATTGGCAACTGGTCTGTTTTTGGCCAGTACCCAGCTGTTTTATGACTATAGTCCCTGTAAGTATAAGTTGATACTGATATGCGATCCCCTGCTACGCTCTGTTCACTCAGGTGCTTTGGCTATTTGGGTCTTTGTTGTCAAATGAAAATTGAAGGATTTTTTTTCCAACCTGTGAAGCATATCTGTGGGGGATTTTGATTGGGATTGATTAAATCTGTACACACTAAGTTGGGAGGACGGACCATTGTTTACTATATTTTTTCTGCCCGAATCCCATGAGCATAGGGAAAGGTTGTCCAATCTCTGAGTCTTCCCCTAATTTCCTTTTCAGGTTAAATTTTTGTTGTAGAGATCCTGTGTCCTGGTTAGGTGTATCCCTAGTATTATTGTTTTTGAGGCTATGTGAGTGGAACTTCGTCCTTGTAGTCCTTCTCCAGTTGTTTGTGGTGTAAAGAAAGGCTACTGATTTTCTAGATTTATTTTGTATCCTGCCACTTTTTTTTTTTTTGGATTTTTTTTTTTCTAGGAGTTTTCTGGTGAGTTCTTAGCATCCCTTAGGTAGACAATCATTATCATCAGCAAACAGGGATAGTGACTTCCTCTTTTCCAATAAAAACACCTTTAATTTCCTTTTCTGGGCTTAGCGCCTTGCAGGGTCAACCTAAGAAAAGAGTGGTGACAGGGCAGCCTTCCCGAGTTCCTAACTTTAAAGAGAATATTTCTCTCAGTTCCCCATTTAGGATGACATCAGCTGTGGGTCCTGCTATATGCTTGATACATGAGAATATTCCTCGTTCAGACCAATCCTCCAAGGACTTTAAACTGAAAGGATGCTGGATTTGTAAAGGCTTCTGCTCTCTCCAGCATACAATTGAGATGAATGGGTTTGTCCTTCAATCACCATTATATGTTTGATGATGTTATTTGATTTTCGTATGTTGAACATCCCTACATCTATGGTATGAATCCCACTTGGTAATGATGGATGATATTCTTGAAGTGAATCATGTAAGCCGTTTGCCAAATCCTGTTTGAGATTTGGCATCTATGGTCATTAGGGAGATGGGTCCAATTTCTCCTTTTTGTGTAAGCTTTGCCTGGTTTTGGTAGTAGCTTAATGCTGGCCTCATAGAAGATTCTGGGAGAAGTCCGCTCGTTGTATCCTTCTGAACAGATTTAAGTAGAATGGGTGTATTTCTTTTCAAAATATTTATGAATTCTGCATAAACATCTGGGCCGCAATTTTTGGTTGGGAGCCTGGCTTATTACATCTTCGTTCTCCTGACTATGGTGCTTTTAGACTGTCGATCTCATTCTGGTTGACTTTGGGATTCCCGGGATTCAGATATTCATTCCATTCCTCTAGTTCAAATAGAGAAGATATAGTTTTGAAGTAGTCCGTATAATTTTCTTGATATTTTCCATGTCCGTTGTGATATTTCCCCTTTCATCACAGATGTTATTGATTTGGATGTCCGCTTTCTTTTGGTTAACTGGGCTAGAGTCTATCTATCATGATTATTCCTCACAAAGAACCAACTGTTGGATTCATTGATTTTTTGTATGGGTTTTCCTTTGTTTTCTATTCATTGATTTCTGCTCTGAATTTTTGTATTTCTTCTTTGTCTGCTGCGTTAGGGTCATTGGGTTGTCCTCGTCAAGGTATTTTGAGCTGCAGTGTTAAGATTCATTCACTTTGTGTTCTTTCTGTTGTTTAATGTAGGACACTTAGAGCTATAACTTTCCCTCTCAGAACTGCTTTAGGTGTCCTATAAGATTGCTGGTTTTTGTCATTGTCATTCAGTCCAGGAATGTTCTTTTTTTATTTTCCTTGAACCACTCATATCAGGAGGGGTGTTTAAGTCTATGTCCGGTAGGTTTAGGGTTATTCTGGGGAAATAAGTTATGCACTGGTCGATAGAATCGATGAGATCAATTTCAATCGTTTAATATTGCTGATTTTCCTGGTGCCCTAGTATGTGTTTTGGAGAATGTTCAATGAGGTGCTGAGTAGAAAGTGAAAGTGTATTCTCTGGTTTGGGTGAAATATCGATAGATGTCTGTGAGGCCAATGGTATATTTTCGTTTAAGTCAGTCTCTACGTTTAGTCCTTTCCTGTGACAGTCTAGGGATCTTAAATGGGGTATGAAAATCCCTATAATTAGTGCGCTGGGCGTAATCTGTGCCTTCGAGAATCCCGGAGAATTCTTTTAAAGTTTGGTAGCACCGTTGTGCATATATGTTAAATGAAGGGAAAAATCTTTCATCATGATGTCCTTGATAAAGATGTAATGGCTCTGTGTCTTTTGATTTCTTTTGATTTTGAAGTCTTTTGTCTGATATTAAAAATAGCCCACACCTGCTCTTGGTACCATTGCTTGAAATACTCTCTTCCATCCATCCCTTAAAAGTTGATGCTATTTTGAAATTGAGATGGGTTTCTTGAGACAGCATATAGATGGATAATGTTTCCTAATCCATTCTCCTAGTCGTCTTTTAATTGGGGAGTTTAAACCATTAAAATTTAAGGTTAATATTGAGAAATGTATGTGCTCCTTTCCTTTATACCATTTGGTACTTCAGCTCTGAATTGCTCCTATGTTTTTCGTTAGATTTCGTTTTTCAATATGATTGATGATTGTTGCTCCTCTTCTGCCCTTTGAATGCTTCAAGTATTATGAGATTGGTTTACACGAAGTATTCACACTGTTTATGCAAGGAAGATTCCTCTCTCCTTCATCTAATCGAGCATTTTGCTGGGTAAATTATTCTCGGTTGGCATCCGTAGTCCTATCACGAATGCTGCTCGCATGTTTTCTTGCTATTCAAGGTTTGAGGCGGAGAAGTCATTGTGATCTGATAGTCCCTTGTATGGATTGTTTTCTTTTGAGCCTCAGAATTTTGTCTTGGTTTGGGGCGTCTAGCATTTAAGCTATGATATGGCATGGTTTCTTTTCTGAATGTGTCTTTGGAGTCTAAGTGCTCTGTATTGTTGGTTTGTCTATTTTAGTTTTGGGAAATTTCATCTATTATTCTGTTGAAGACTGATCAATACCATTCTCTTAGATTTCTCCCTTCTCTATTCCTATGATGCGAGGTTTGATCATTTCATAGTCCCATATTTCCTCGGTTGTTCTCCCTTTGATGATAATTTTTCATAATCTTATGCTTTAAATTGGCTCGTGATAGCTTCCAATCTGATATCTTTGTCTGCTCCTCCATTGCTACTTCTGAGGCTTTCCTTATCTTTTCTTGATGAATTGTTCCAATCCTTGTTCAATCCTGTGTTGTTAGTATTCCATTTCCTTTGAGCTTCCCAATCTATTCTTCGTGCTTCTCAGTCTCTTCTGGTGCTCCTTACTTCGTTGGTTGGCTTCCCTTTTCAGTGTTCTACTTCCTTCAGGAGTTTGTTTTTTCTCCCTCAGAGTTCTTTCTGGAGTTTGTCGGCCTTTCCTATTATTTTTTCCGAAGGTCTGTCATTGTAAATCCTTCTAGGTCCTTTTGAAGTTTTGCATCTCTCTCTTAGTTCTCTGTTATCTTTTTTTTTTCCTTCTAGTTCTTTCTGGAATTTTCCAATCTGTTCCTTTAGTTCTTCTGAAGTTTGTCATTGTATCCCTCTAAGTCCTTTTTGAGTTTTCCAATCTCTCCCTCGTTGAGTCCTAATGCCCTTTTTCTTTAATTTCTCTGCATTAGGTCTGCAATTATTCCTTTCAGATCTGTTCCTTGGGTCTCCTCCATGGGTTTCCCATTGTAGCTATCTCCTAGTGGGTTGGTAGATCTTGGTGTTGGATTATCCTGTGCCTTTCCAATTTTGTCCCTTCGTCGTGTCCTGGCATGTGGCTTCTCCTCTTGTGGTCAGAATCACAAATACCCTTTCACGTAGTTAGGGGATGGTTTTATTTTCCTCCTTTAGCTGTTTTTTTCCCCTCTCCTCCTTGTTTATGGAGTAATTGACTTGTCTAGTTTCTATTTTGCAAACCACTCTCCTCTTCTTGCTCTGAAGGTTCTCTCGCACAAGGCAAGGTCCACTTGGTCTCACCGAATATACGGGAGGAGGATGCTGACCTAGCGCCGCACCCCGGCGCAGCCTGTAACCTCAAGGTGCAGGCCACTAGCACCTGGGCGCCCATCTGTTCCGAGCACATAAGAGACTAGGACGGTCCCGTTCGGCTCACGGGCCCCCCTACCTGCGGCAGAAGGCGGCAGATGCTGCCCAAGGGTAAAACTCCCGCCCTGCACCAAGGTGCAGACCTCCAGCACTGGCCCCTCTGGTCCCAACACAAAAAGAGACTAGGACGGTCCCGCCCACGCCCCT
>VZQC01011102.1:0-28497 GCA_009823505.1 Rhizomys pruinosus
AGACTTCTAATCTTCATTGTTTGGCCATTCGGGCCCTTTTGAGTGCCTGGTCTTCTCCTGCATGGGGGAGCTTCCTTAAGGAGAGTTAAGAGGTAGTTAATGCCTTCTTGATCAGTATTCAGTGATGCTTGGGTCTTATGTGTAGAGGTTACATTGTAAATATGTAGCCTAGACATGAGAAATTAACAGAGCATATCTGTGTGTGACCAGTTGTGGGAGTCTGTAAAATTCTCATCTTGTGCAAAAGAGACTTCTTTTCTGAGTGGTGTCTGGGATATTTGTCTGTAAACATAAGGATCATTCTTTTCTAATTAGTAAGATATTACCTTAGTGTAGGGATATGTCAGTCATGGGGAATTGTCTAAGACTTATAAACTCTACAGTTGTGTGCATCTAGCTATGTTTACAATACCATACATGTATTTCCTCCCACTGCGTAAGCTTTAGGCCCAATTAGATAGCCCTTGATTTTCCCCAAGATAAAATTTCCATTATTGTACCTATGTCCTATGCTGTGCTGGCAATGACATGGATATTGGATCTTGAGGCTGATGTTGGACCATTGACTTATATTCTCCTTTAGAGGTTTAAATAGTACTCTATCAAGCAATGAGAGCCAGCCTTCAGGGGAGCTGGCTTTAAGATCAGATCCAGCTCCATTGCTGAAGATCTGGTCTCCAAAGTATGTCCTGTCTTTAGCAATAGGGTCTCACCTTCAGGTTCTGGGAGGCAATCAAGGTCTGTGGCAATAGCCTGTGTAATTTTGGGAGTCTCAGGAACTACTCTTGCCAATGACTCATAGAAATGTTTCCAGTGTCTGGTACTGTTTCTTGATATGCAGCCTTCATCTTTGCATATGGTTCCATGTAGAAGTTTTGTACATTTAATTTGTCACTAGATTGTTAGACTAATGTGATTCTCTCAGGTTTTATTCATCCTGGCAAGGTATTATTTATCTCACCTCTTTCCCTTTAACTTTCTAGCTCTCCTTCCATATCTCCTCGTGTCTTCTCCATTTAAAGTATTCCCATTTCTCACTTGATACTGCCAGTCTCCTATGGCCCCACTTCTCTCCTTTTTCCCCTTTCTCTCCATAACCTTTCATTTCCTCTTGCATTTAGATACCCTGATATTATCCATTTCTCCCTTAGCAACACCTGCCATCTACTAACCTTCTGTCTCATGTTCTATCTTTCTCTTTAACTTCCTCGTTCTTCTTCATTTACCTGGTTCCTGAAGTTCCATCCTAATATATACTTACTTATAAGGATTTAGTGTTGGGATCCACAAATGAGCGATAACATATGTCATTTGTTTTTCTGCCTCTGTGTTACCGCACTTAACACAAAACTTCTAGTCCCATCCATTTACCTGCAATTTTCATGATGGCGTCTTTCTTTCTTGATTATTTTTGTTCTTTTTAAGACAGGATCTCCCTTTAGTCCTAGTGGGCCTGGAGCTCACTATGTAGAGCAGGCTGGCCTTGAACTTCCATTGTGTAAATGTAACACATTTCATTACCCATTCATCATTTGAGGGACACTTAAGTTGCTCCCAGCAATAAACGTGGATGTGCAAGTATCTCTTCAATAGAATAAATCTTTTGGTTATACACCCAGGAGTGGTGTGACAAGGTCAAATGGTAGGTTAATTTTTAGTCTTTTAAGGATTTTCTACACTGACTTCCTGTAGGCAACATTGTTATTCCCATGTGGGGACAGGGTGAAGGAAACATGTGCTCAGGAATTCTACAGCAAATCTCAGGGAGCATTTCATAGGGTGAAACAACAACAAACTTTATGCTACCTGAAATGTTAGTTTACACATGCCAAAGCTTGGGCATGCCCAAATCTTCCCCTCCTGTCTTTGGTCCAACAAACTCAGAGGGCACAATAGTAATGGTGATCATTTACCTTTGTTTAGCCCAAATGGACCTGACTGTTGTGTAAAAGTACTAAGACTAATCAATGCCCACGTAAAAAATAAATATAGGTGTATTAGTCACTTTTCTTTTGCTGTGATAAAACACCAGACCAAGGAAGTTATAAAGGAAGAGTTTATTTGAGCTTATGATTGGCAGTTCCAGGGAATTAGAGTCCATTGTGGCGGGAGGCGTGGCGGCTGGATCTGGAGCAGCAAACCGAGGGTCACATCTCACAATGAGCACAGGAAGCAAAGAGGAAGCAACTGCAGACCACAAGGCTTGTTAAGCTCACTACACCTGCCCCCAGTGACACAATTACTGCAGCATGGTCACACACCCCAAGACCTCCAAAAACAGCGCCACCAACTGGAGACAAAGGTCTGAATACCTAGAGCCTATGGGGGACACACATTCAAACCACCACAATAGGGTAAACCACTTAGTAAACTTAAGCACTAAACATAAGCAATATCCATGTAAACCCAATTAGTAAGCATCTGTGTCCAATTTCTATACAACCAAGGGTCCTGAAGTCTAGTTGGAGAGTTTGGCACACACAAACATGATGATGAAATAAAAGTCCAGTCTGTTTTTGCTGTGATCTCACAGTTTACCCTCCTTCTTTGGCCCTTACAACCTGACGCACCAACCTCTTCTGCAAAAGTTCCTGGGCCTTGGAGGGGAGGGTTAGAAAGCGTCTCTGAGATGACACATCAAGTTATTGGGTCTGTCCAAGTAATGTTTTTAAGGGACTGATGGTGGCTTATTCAAGAGTCTCCTTCTTTCTACTAATAAAACACAAATGGCAAGAGGCACAGGCATTTAAACTAACGTTAACCATATAACAAGTTATGCTATGGGAAGAAACATAAATGTTTGGATGGTATCTAATCTGGTGATTAAATCTCTTTAACAAAAGAATGGCCTTGGCATGTGAAAGTGCAGCATGTGAGGTCTGTAGTATAGGTTTGGAGACTGATTCTTTCCAGTGATTTGCATAGCACTCCCTGGCAATGTGAAGGTCAGCTGTCCATTTGTAAAGCAAGGTCTCACATTCATATCACATTGTCATATTCAGTGATGGGGTCTTACTGTCCATTTCTTGTGTGCATCCAAAATCGTAGACAAATAGTCTTTGCTTTAGGAGCTTCTAAGGCCTCCCTGGCTAACAAATCCTGGATACTCAGCTCATACATGGTAGTGAAGCCTTTATCTTCCAATATGTCTTATTTAATGAGAAAGCAAAATTAGAGGTCTGTACTTTTAGCAGCTAGCTGACCTGATTTGTTACCTGTTTGGATCTCTGGAGAAGCTTCAGACCAGAAAGGTAAGTGGTATCTGGTCCTTCCAATACAGAACCAAAAAAGAAAACCTGAAACCTATGCCAGCCAGCCCTTCATAAACAAGAAGAGAACAATGAAGGTTTCTGAAAGAAACAAGTAAAGTAAGCCTTCAATGCAGCAAAGAAACACTTGAATTTCACACCAGATTACAACAAAACAAATCCACATGCCAAAAGCACAAGGAAAAAACAACAGCATGGGAAAAGCTAATAATAAATCCCCATCAAACTCTATCAGTCCTATAGAAGACTCCAACAATGAAATCTCCCTGGAGGTAACCCAGGACACTGATCTTAAAAGACCATTCATAGACATATTCAAGGAAATCAAGGAATACAAAGAACAAATCAAGGAACTAAAAGGAGAGAATGACAAACTCCAGAAAGACTTAGAAGAACAGAATAACAAACTCCTGAAAGAACTAGGAGAGAATGACAAACTCTGGAAAAAAAATTAGGGGGAGAGAATGACAAACTCCAGACGGAACTGGAAATATTGAAAAGATCTCACACTGAAATGAAACAAGGAACCAACCAGAGAATCAAGGATCTAGGAGGAGAGAATGACAATCTCCAAAAGGAACTGGAAATAGTAAAGAAATCACAGGATGAAATGAAAAAAGAAGAAATCAGACATTCATCCAATCAGTAGGAAAGGATGAGAGAAAGCCTCAGTAACAGATTGGATGAAGCAGAAAATATAACATCAACAGTGAAAATAACGTGGAAGAACTACAAGGTTCAAGAAAAAGAGTATGAAAAAACATTTAAAAACACAAAGGTGGAACAATCAGGAAATGTGGAACACTATGAAAAGACCTCCATATCATTCAGTGAGAGGAAGGAGAAGAATCCCAGGACAACAGTATTGATCAGATCTTCAAGAGAATAATAGAAGAAAATTTCCCCAACCTGAAAAACAACAAACCCATAGAAGTACAAGAAGCACATAGAACACCAAATAGACAAGATCAGAAAAGAAATTCCCAACACCATATCATAGTTAAAATGCTACATCGCCAAAACAAAGACAAAATTCTGAAGACCACAAGAGAAAAACAAGTTACATATAAAGGGAAAATCATTAGAATTACAGCTGACTTTTCAGTACAAATGATGAAATCCAGAAGAAGGTGGACCAAAGTATTTCCAGTATTAAATGACTATAAATGCCAACCCAGATTATGATACCCAGGAAAAATGTTGATTGTAGTTGAAAGAGAAAGAAAAATTTTTCATGACACAAACAAGATGAAAGAATTCATTTTCTGCGGTTCTCAGCCTCAGCCTTTAACCACTGCGCTATCCCCACAGCCCAAGATGTAAGAATTCGTGTCTAGAAAACCAACCCTTCAGAAAATACTCTAAGAAATTCAAACAATGGAGGAAATGGGCATCTATCCCCAAGCAGCTACAGAAAGCCATCTCACCCTCAAAGATAGGCACCTACTTAAAGTGAAAAGATGGAAAAAAATATTTGAAGTAAATGGTACCAAAAAGCAAGCAAGGAGTTGCTATTCTAACATCAGACAAAATAGACCTCAAAGTAAAACTAATCAGAAGAGACAAACAGGGCCATTATATCTTTATCAAAGAAACAATTATCCATGAATATTTCACAATCAAGAATATCTACTCACCAAACTCTGGTGCACCAAACTTTATAAGCACAATTCTACAGGCCTTCAAGGCACAAATTAAACCCAGCACACTAATAGTAGGGGACTTCAATACTCCACTGAGCCCTTTGGATAGGTCAACCAGATAAAGAATAAACAGAGTGACATATGAACTGAATAATACAATACACCAAATGGACCACACAGACATCTACCATATATTCCACACAAACCCCAGAGAAAATAGTTTCTCCTCAGCACCCCATGGAACATACTCCAAAATCAACCACATACTGGTACACAGAAAAAAAAAAACTCAACAAACACAAAAAAACTGAAATAATTTCATGCATTCTATCAGACCACAGTGAAATAAAGCCAATAATAAATACCAATATCAGGATAAGCCCTTACTGTGGGGATTCCATTTGGCTGAAACACTTAGGAAGTCAGCTGGCCACCCCCAGCCATCAGGCCAGAGTCTTGCTCATTTCCTGCTCACTTTTGGAACATATTTGTTCCCACTGCCTTTGATGCTTTGGGCCATATGTTGTCACATTCCTGTAGTGATCTGGAGTATATGTTGTAAATTCCTGTACACCTCAACCCCCAGCCACACCTCACAAGGTCCTGTAAATACCCTGGGTTATAAAAATAATATTGAGTTATTCCCCCATAGAATTTCTCTTGGCTCATTCTTGAGTCCATCCTTCTCCTCCTCTCTCCAGGCTTCCTATAGTATCTTCTCCCTCCCCTGTCCCTTCCATGTCTAGGACCTGGCTCACTGACTGGCAGGCCAGAGCAATCCAGGCAACCTGCAGTCAATAGCCACGGTCAAGGGAGGAAGAACACTAGAAAGCTTCACCCTACTATCTACAAGAACATATAGAGACTAAACATCACACTCCTGAATAATGAATGGGTCAAGGAAGAAAGAAAGAAAGAAAGAAAGAAAGAAAGAAAGAAAGAAAGAAAAACTTTCCTGGGATTAAATGAAAAAGATTGTACAGGACGACAAAACCTATGGAATATTTTAGAAGCAGTCCTAAGAGTGAAGTTTAGCCCTCAGTTGCCTACATTAAAAAAGCAGAAAGAGGACAAATAAACAAACTAAAACTATAGCTAAAAACACTTGAGAGACAACAACAAATGAACCCTGAACCCAACAGACAGTAAGAAATCACAAAAATCAGAGCAGAAATTAATGAAATAGAAACAAAGAAAACAATACAAAGAATCAATGAATCCAAAACCTGGCTGTTTAAAAGAATAAACAAGATAGACAGACCTCCAGCCCAGTTAACCAAATGATAGAAAAAGGACCTCCAAATCAGTAAAATTCATGATGAAATGTGAAACATCACGAAAATGAAAATATCCAGACATTCATATAAGAATACTTCAAAAACCTATACTCTACTAAATTTGAAAATCTAACAGAAAGGGATGAATATCTGAAATCCTGGAAGTCATGAAAGCTTATCCAAGAAGAGATTGACAGTTCAAGCAGATCCAGAATAAAGGAGGATATTTAAACTGTGATAAAAAAGTTCCAACTATAAAAACCCAGGTCCAGATGGATTCATGGCAGAATTCTGTAAAACATTTAAAGAGGACTTACAACCATTACTACTCAAACTGTTCAGAAGGATACAAGCAGGGGTGAATTTTCCCAATTCCTTCTATGAAGCCATCATCACTCTAATACCAAAACAAGGCAAAGTTGCAGCCCAAAAGAAAACTATAAACCCATTTTATTAATGAACATATATGCAAAAATTCCCAAAACAAAATACTTGCAAACTGCAAACAGACCCACATCAAAAAGATCATCCATTATGATCAAGTCGGATTCATACCAGAGATGCAGGGATGGTTCAACATATGTAAATCAATAGGTATCACAAAACACATAGATGGACTGAAAGACAAAACCACGGGATAGTCTCAATTGACTCAGAGAAAGCCTTTGACAAAATCCTGCATCCCTTCATGCTTAAAGTCCTAGAAGGAATTGGACTGGAGGGATCATTCCTTAATGTAATAAAGGCCAATTACAAGAAACCCATAGCCAACATTATCCTAAATGGAGAAAAGTTAGAAGCATTCCCCGTAAAGGCAGGAACCCAACAATGGTGCCCCTATTGGCACTCCTCTTCAATATAGTGCTTGAAATGCTTGCTATGGCAATAAGGCAAGAAAGGGAAATTAAAGGAGTACTAATTGTAAAAGAGGAAGTCAAACTATCCATTTTTGCAGATGATATGATACTTTACTGAAGGGATGCAAAAACTCCACCAAAAACTCCTAGAAACAACTAAGAGTTTCAGTAAACTGGCAGGATACAAAATTAACCTAGAACAATCAATAGCCTTTCTTTACACCAATAGCAAGCAACTGGAGAAGGAATACAAGGAGACCTTCCCACTCACGATAGCCTCAAAAACAATAAAATACCTCAAAATAGATGTATTCAAATATACAAAAAAACTCAACAAAAATTTTAACCCCCCTGAAGAAGGAGATTGAAGAAGACATAAGAAGATGGAAAGACCTCCCATGCTCATGGATCAAAAAAATTAATATAGTAAAAATGTCCATCCTACCCAAGTTAATATACAGATTCAATGAAATCCCAATTAAAATCCCCATGAATTTCTTCAGAGACTTGGAAAAAAATCCTTAAATTCATATGGGAAAACAAAAGACCCCAAATAGCCCAAGCAAACTTGAACAAAAAGAACAATACAAGAGGGATGACTTTAGACTTCAAAATATATTAGGAGGCTATAGTCATAAGAACAGCCTNTGAGAGACAAACAACAAATGAACCCTGAAACCCAACAGAACAGTAAGAAAATCACGATGAAAAATCTAGAGCAGAAAGAATTAAGTGGAAATAGAAAGGACGCAAAGCAAAGACCAAGTAGCAACACAGAATTCATGTGATACCACCTGGCTGTTTAAAGATAAACAAGATAGACAGACCGTCCAGTCCCAGTATCCAAGATGAGACTATGATGTAACGAAGACTTCCAAATCAAGTAAAATTCAATGATGATAATTGCTTTGGGAAATCATACGCGAGATTTGGAATAAAATAGGTATTAATCCAGTGAGCACAGTTCATAGTGGAGATGATTAGGAATACTGAACTGGTTTTGGCGAGGCAACTGTGCTCTTACATACCACGCTAAATGAAGATAACATCCTCTGCCTACTACCTCTAACTAAAACTTCCTTAAAATCTACAACACAGAAACGGATGAATATCTGAAAATTCCTGGAAGCCAATCCCGAAAAGCTTAAAATCCAAGAATGAGATTGACAGTTTCTATAACAGAATCCATCGAAATACTTAAGGAGGTATATTGTGACACAATATCATAGTTTTACCAAAACTAGTGTTGTCCCACACCTTATATAACATCTGGCTTTGCGTTCTTTCTCCTCAGGGATCCTATGTATTTGTATCGCGATTCAAAGGCAGAATTTCATCATTGTTAGTATAATCCACATTCTAAGACAGAGGACTTAATACAACCATTCCCATCCCTATCTTTAAAGTTAGCTGAGACCCAAGGCTAGGGACTGTTCAGGAAGAATACACAACATAGGCACAGGAACGAATTCACATCCTTCTAATTCCCTTTATCTAAACTTGAAGCCATACTATCTGTCATGCCATCATCAACTAAAGGATTAACCTAAAAACAAGACAAAGTCTTGCAGGCCCCAAAAGAGAAACTATAACGTAACACTCGCTGCGCAACATTTTATTATAGGCTAGATTATCATGACTATATATTTTGCAATGTAAATTTTCATATGGCGTGCCAAATAAAATACTCGTGCCAAGATCGTTGAACACTCGTGTAAGAACGAAGTGCAAATAAAAACAGAGAGAAGGGAGTGAAGGAGACAGGAGAGAACTCCTTGGATGGACGCGCAGAAGGTGAGACGAGGGGAGGGTGGAGAGATACGACAGGAGGGTGAGCCTCAAGTTGCTGTATTCCATCTACCGAGGTCAAACACTGACGGAGGGGCCATACACCTACTCCTACATGATGTTCATTTGAGAGCCTAGATGCCTCAAAATGTTGACATTATTAGGTATGGAAGTGCAAAGAAAGGTTCAAATAAACAAGCCTCGGCGCGAGAGACTTACCACGAATGGTCCTAAACCGCGAGTATAGGTAAAGAGGTGCAACGCAACCATGCTCTGTTCGCCCAGAGGACATCCCAGGGGTGTGATACCCAGCGCAGAACTTCTCTCCAACAATGAGACCATGTTGTAGATAAACTGGTCCACAAACTACCAATATCCAGGAAGAGCTTCGCAGTCACAGCGTCGCAAATCTAAAGTAGATCACCGAGCCTAGTCGAGTGCGTGAGTTCGGCAGCATTGCACAGCAATGGGTGAAGCAACATCTATCTATAAGAGCATGTCAAGAGCAGCAACCTGTACTACACTGTACAACATATAGCAATGAAAGACTTAGAAATAATAGACAATAAAATTACACCAACAACAACAACAAACCGAAGGATAACAGGTCCCATCGATTGGCAACTTCGGTGCAGGATGAACAAGCCTGTTCCATTATTGACAATACCTAATCGACCTCACCAGAAATCGCGCTCATACATGGCTTAATAGTCCTAGAGGGCCAGAGTTTGTGATGGCATGAATCCGGCAGCCGGGTGGGTCTAACTAATATGTTGATGTTATCGAGAATAAGCATGCAGAGTGACAGAGGGGAGCACCACATTTAGGTCCAACAAAGCAAAACCACCAACAAAAAAAAAACACCAACAGCACACAGCCAAAATAGATTCTCATAGATCAATAAACATGTTAAATCCACCCTGTGTCAAGATTATAATCACAAAATATGGAATCCTACAGCAGTTATTCGGTCAAATGAAAAATTGTTCTAAATTTTCAATTTCCCTACTCTGGGAATGGGGAGGGGGAAAGGGATAATTGGCTGAGAGAACGAATGAAGAGAGTAAATATGAAGTATGAAGAAAGTCACATACGCATCAAGTAACACAATGCATAAATAAATAATAATAAAACAATAAAGCAAGAAATGACAAAAAATAAAGTAAAAACAAAGTTGCCAAAGAAGATTAAAACAACGTACATGGCAATTATCCAAAGTACATTAAGAGAGTTAGACCCAGAATTGCGTGAGCCTGAACCAGGCAGATCGTCCAGATCTGCCCAGTTCGAGCACTCTGAATGGCTTGCGCAGCGCTGTGATGTCTCGGGCCAAACTAGGGCTCATGTGTTGAGAACCTCCCCGTGTTCTATCAAACAGCACATCCAAATATTAAAAAAATAAAATAATAATTTTACTTTGATTTTCTGTCAACCTTTTCTCGTTTATACTTTTGTTGGAGACAGGTCTCACTATTGTAACTTATGCCTGGCCTGGAACTCCTAATGTAGACCAGACCTTGAGATTTCACAGATTTCTGTGTGTCTCTGCCTCCCTAAGTGCTGAGATTACAAGAGGTATCGCAATACCAGGCCCACGCTCTCAGATTTACGCGTTTTCAGGCACAATTGATTTGTGTTTCTATGGACAAGAAATATTTGAATTATTATCAGTTTTTATAATTTACAGAGACGTAAAATAGCTCAATGACAATAAAAGGCAGAATCAATCCACAAGCGTTTGCTAGATACAATACTTAGTAAATAGTTTTTTGGGTTTTTTCCTCCCATTTAAGAGTTTTGATTCTCTTTCGTTTTTTTGTCTTTTTCAGTTTTATTTCCAGCATAAAGAATGGTGGATTACTATAGCAAAAAGATTGCAAGAAAAAGGGTATTCTGGTTCAAGTGAGTTTTCCGAAATTCTATATTTAAAGCATTTTTTTTGTTTCTTTTCCTTGGTCTTTTTGAGTCATAGGAGTCTCCTCTGAAAATTTATCTGTGGGCGCCTGTCTTTCTGGAACTCACGGCATGTAAGACAGCAGGTAGCCTTTGATAGTCACAGAGGTCGTCCGCGCTGCCTTCTGCCGCTTCATCTCGGACAGGCTGCATAGGGCATCGCTTAAAGGCAATAACACCAATCAATTGCCCAGCCTTATAGATAGTCGTAGGAATCTTAACGGTCGCGATAATTAGTAAAACAATCGGTACGTGGTTACCTCCAAGAGAGTTGCCGTAGGAAAAGAATAGAAATTTGATAGTTTAAATCTAAATCTATTGTTTCTGGGCAAAAACTTGTCTCTAAAGAACAGACATTCTTGCTTTACATCTTTGCCTCTAGACGATAATCACAACACTACTATTTATATAAACTGTACTTCTGTGAGTGGAGGAAAAACGAAGAGAATGCAAAGACATAATATTGAAGACACATACTATGGGATGCACATCTACAAGGACCATCAAAAGCATACAGATGAATATATATCATGATTTTCTTTTTTGCTCTAGTATATGAGACAAAGCGGTCCTTATGTAACGCCTGCAGCTTGTCCTGGAACTCACATCTGAGTTACGTACACCAAGGCTGGCCTTGAACATGACAAGAGAATCCGTCCTCGAGGTCCAATACTTGGCTCCGGACGTGCCTATAGATAAGGGGTGTGCACTAACACGATTACAACCTGGCTTAAAGAATGTATTCTAGTTACACAACACACCTAGAATCAATGCATGTAGGATACTGGGAAATTCGAACCCGGGGGTCCCTCCTGACTGCAGCTTTCCTTTACCCACATAACCAATAGCAGAGCCAAGCGTCTGGAGAAGAACGGAATTCAAAGAGACTGTCCCACTCACGATAGCCTCGAAAAACAATAAAAACAAAAAGAGATACAAAACAACAAAAAAATCAACAAAAAAAAAAAAAATTTTAAACCCCCTGAAGAAGAGATTGGAAGGAAGAATACAGAAGAATGGAAAGAACGCTCCATGCTCATGGATCAAAAAAATTATTATAGTAATAAAATGTTCCACATCCTATCCCAAGTTAATATACAGATTTCAGAAAATGCCCAATTAAAAACCAAAAATCACTTTCTGAACTTAAGCCCCTGAAAAAAAAATCCTAAATAGAAAAAAAAAAGAAACAACCCAAATAGGGGCCCAGAGCACAACTTGAAACAAAAAGAACAATACACAGAGGGATGAACTTTAGACTTCTCAAGACATATAGTTAGGAGGCTATAGTCATAAGAACAGAGTACCTTGTAGCCAGGTGTGGTGGGTTTGCCCTGCCTTAATCCTAAGCACCCTTGGAAGGCCAAGGCAAGGCGGATCTCATGATGAAGTTCCAAGGCCATCCTGGTCCTAAGCAGAGTGAGTTCAGCAGAGCTGGGGCTACCACAGGGAGACGCTCCGTCTCAAAAAACCCAAACAAAAACAAATAAAAAAAAAAAAAAAAGAGAACAGCCTGGTACTCTGGCCAAAAACAGACCTGTAGACCAATGGAACAAAATTGAAGACCAAACTTGAGCACATACAATTTGCCACCTCATATTTAACAAAGAGGCCATGAAAACTCAATGGAAGAAAGACAGCAACTTCGAAATGGTGTTGGCAAAATGGATCACCACTTTTTAGAAGAATAAAATTAAACTCCTATCTATTGCCCTGTTCAAAAATCATATCCATGTAGAGCAAAGACCTCAACATGAAAACACTGAAACTCTGAGGTGAGATAGAAGAAAATGTTGGAACAGCATACTCCAAAAGACATAGGCAAAGGAGAAGGCTTTCTTTTTTATTTTTTTTTACTTTGTATAATGCCCGTATGTGTATGAATGTATTTCTTTTTTTTTTTTTTTTTTCTGCATGCAAGTTTGTGCAAGTGCAATGCCGCGGAGGTCAGAAGAGGGCGTCGGACTCCCCTGGAACTGGAGTTCTCCTGGAATTGGAGTTTCAGATGGCTCTCGGCCGCCATGTGGGTGCTGGGGATCGAACCCGGGTCCTCTGCAAGAGCGGTCGGCACTCTTAACCGCTAGGCCATCGCTCCAGCCCAGGAGAAGGCTTTCTAAATCACACGGCAGCTTCACAGGAAATAAGGTAAAAAATTGACAAGTGGGACCTCATTAAACTCAAAGGCTTCTTGTACAACAAGAGAAACAATGAGTGAAGTGAAGAGAAAACCCACAGATTGGAAGCAACCCTTCACAGCTGATACATGTGACAGAGCATTAACTTCCAGAATATTTAAACTACTCAAAAGACAAAGAAGAAAACAAATTACTCACTCAAAAGATGGCATCAAGAACTGAAAGAGTGTGAAAACAGAGATGGCTGAGAAACATCTTAAAAACTGTTCAACATTACTTATAGTTAAGGAAATGCAAATTAAAATCAATTTAAGACAGCATCTCACTCTGATAAGATTGGCTAGGATCAAGAAAACAAATGATATCAAATGCTGGAGAGGTTATGGGGAAAGGGGAACACTCATCCACTGCTGGTGGGAATGTAAACTCATACAACCACTGTGGAAAGCAGTGTGGAGAACCCTTAAAAGACTCAAAATAAGCCTACCACCTGACCCAGTCATACGACTCCTGGGTATATACCCAAAAGACTCCTCCTACCACAGAGATACATGCAAATCCATGTTTATTGCAGCTCTCTTCACAATAGTGAAGAGGTGGAACCAATCCAAGTGCCCCTCAACCAAGGAGTGGATAGATAACATGTGGTATGACGACACAATGGAGTTATATGCAGTGGGAAAGAAAGATAACATTATGAACTTTGCAGGTAAATGGATGGAAGTAGAAGATATTATGCTAAGTGAAGTAACACAGTCCCAGAAAAACAAGCAATGAATAGTATACCTCATTTGTAAATGCTAGCATCAAATACCTAGTTGTAAGGCAATCTGAGCAGCATTAATGTTATATTTCCCTTTATCTGAAAGCAATTGTGCCATTATTATGTGCATTCCTTAACAATCTCTAGAATTAAGCTACGACTTATTTTCAGACTTTGTAACATTGGTATATGGGTGGAGGGTAGGTATGCATATTTTAGAGTAATATAAAATTAAAAGGGAAAAATGTGAATCCTTGAATATGATTTGGAAATAACATTCAGTTTATTTTCACATGACATAATTTTAGTATAGGTGTGACATTTATATATACATATATATATATGCATAAGTTGAAGCAATACAAATTTGAGAGAACAACACAACAAAAGGACTGGGACAAAGAACTGACTGAAACAGTAATGTTCTCCCCCAAACAGTAATCTTCAGTCTCAGAAAAAGTTACAAGACATGTATGCCAGAATGAATTAACTTCAGTGGGCTGGAGTCATGGAAAGGGAAATGAATCTAAATAGGACTGGGAAATTATGTATGAAATGCACAAAATATATTTAATATAAAATATTAAAAACAAACATAAAAGCAAGTCTCTATTATCACTTTTCTCATATTCTTTCTGTGACCCGGTGTTTAAATTTGAAACCAAAATTTCCTCTTATTTATATATGCAAACAAATCCACAGGGTACTTACTGTTCTTGATATTTCATTTTCTTATATAATCTGGAGGGACTTGGCTTTATACTTTTGTTTCTTTAAATATTTGTACTCACATAATTTGATACCATTTATCCTCCTTCTTTGGACCAATACATTCATCTTTCAATAATTCTTTTTTTTTTTTTTTTGGTCTTTTTGAGACAGAGTCCCCCTGTAGCCCCAGCTGCCCTGGAATTAACTCTGTAGACCAGGCTGGCCTTGAACTCACAAAGATCCGCCTGTCTCTGCCTCCCAAGTGCTAGGATTAAAGGCGTGTACCACCACGCCTGGCTGCTCAATAATTCTTTATAGATACATAATTCCAGTTCTCTACTATTTTCTCCATTTTCAACTCATTACTGTACAGTCTACAGGTATTACGGATAGAATTAATTCCTCTCCAAACACTAGAATTTATTATTCATCGATAGATGAATAAAGTAAATATTTTATGTTACATATATATATATATATATATATATATGCAACAGAGATTTACATTATCATAGAGATTGAAATCATGTCACTTGCAGGACTAGGAATGGAACTACAAATCATCATATTAAATGGGAGACACCAAAAAGACAAACAGATTTTCTTTCATATATTAAACCTAGAAACATACAATTTTCTTATGATTCATTTAAGACATATCTAAATATAAAATATATATGACATAGATAGAGCACTCTTTGGTAAGGGAAAGGTGATTTGTGGTAAGGAAAACGGTGAATCCAAACAAGTAGAGAAAGAGAATGAACATTTGTCAATGAATATGATGTACTTAAATGAGAATAACATTATAAAAGTCCTTTGTACAATAGAAGTATGCTAATCATTTTAAATAAATATTTAAAATTAAAACATTAAAGTACAGGAATTAAGTGTCTGCAGTGCTGGTGAAAGAACAGATGAGTTGATAAATGAAGCAGAATAATAGGCCACAAACATTTGCATTGGAGTCAGGTCATCTTTGAAAAATTCACGGATTCGTTACAATTTCAGTGCTTTGCTGATTATTTCTTCCTGCAAAAGCAAAACAAAATGTAAACTATTTGACATGAAATTTCCACCTCTCTTTTCTAGTTATCTATGATTGTTGCAGTCTACAAAATTAAGTCTATATAAGACCCTCAATTCAGGAAAAAGAGAAATTAGCACAGACATTTATTTTTGAAGAATATGAAGAAACTATTCTTTTTTTAATAATTATTTTTATACTAGAGTGTAATGTGTTCTTTTATTAATTCTTTGGGAACTTAATACAATACATTCTTATCATGTTCACCCCTCCTTCAACTCTTCCCAGATACATTGCCCCTTCCCAACTGAAAGACATTTATTATGATTTTTTTTTTACTTTTTATGAAAATATATCATTTTTTCCAGACAGCAGGAGAATGGTACACATGAGTCCACAGTTGTGATAGAATGCTCAAGATCTGATGAAGTACAACCCAGAGCAATTTCCAGCATGGAGGGGAGAGTTGGAAATAAACTCCCTCCCACAACTAAGCAGCTGATGTCATAGGATAGCTGCTGACTGACAGTATTCTTTTCTTTTTTTTTAAAGGTCCTTTTTTTAAATTTTTATTTATTTATTCATTTATTTTTATGTGTACGAATGTACTGTCTGCATGCAGGTCTGTGCACCCGTGTCGTGCAATGCCATGGAGGTCAGAAGAGGGTGTCGGATTCCCCTGGAACAGGAGTTCTCCTGGAATTGGAGTTAAAGACGGCTCTCAGCCACCATGTAGGTGCTGGGATCAAACCCGGGTCCTCTGCAAGAGCAGTCGGCGCTCTTAACTGCTAGGCCATCTCTCCAGCCCCGACAGTATTCTTTTAAGATGTCACCACTGGTAGACCACCAAGCTCCATGTCCAGTTTCACAAGCAAGAGCATGTGGGCAGCCATAATTGGACCTGATGGGGTGGAGGGAAGCATATTATTCTTTAAAAAAACTGCCCAGTTCATTTTATTCAAAATAAAATGGCATGATTGTTTGAAATTTTGGAACAATGAATCAGAGGGAAAATTGCTGCTTACTTTCTTCTAGACACTGGGAATCAGAAAGACGAGTTGTCATGAAAGTTCTAAACATTTCTATGAAAACAAACTTTTGACCCCCAGGTTGTGAAAATAGTTGTATAAATATTAACTAGATTCATGTTTGTTTTGAATGTCACTGATTAGTGCTGATATTGAACTAGAGTACACACTCAACAAATGCTGATGGATACAACTGAACTAAAAGTCTTTTTAGAGGGAAAGGGGTTGATGCCATGAATGTGAGCTCAGGTCTTAGTTCTTTCTATACTCTGCAGCCTCTTTGTATGATGGAGTACTGAAAATCCAATGTATAGTCTCTCATCTCCTAATTGGAATGTTTTCTTTTAGACAAAGAGCAGGGGGAATCAGAAGAAATGTGGATATGAAAATTAATGAAATCCCTGTAAAAACAAATATTTGAATGTTATGTAATGGTGTCTTAACAAGACAATTTTCCATACTAAGAAAGTTCAGGTATTTCTGCTTATTCATTTTAGAACATAATTCCTCAGTGTTTTCCATTCAATTATCTGGTAGTGTCTCTACTCTAGTGAACCAGTTACAACTCTGTCGTTTGGCAGGAGAATCCTAATACTTTCCTTCAATAGCTGCGGTAAACCCACAATGAAGAGCTGTGGCCAAGATAATATCTCATTAAATTCTAAGTTATTCATCTATGATCTGTGAAACACTGATAGTTCTCCTGCATGTAATTTCACCATTAGAAAAAAAAAGAATGAGTTTGATTTTCTACGATTTTGTCACACAATCTGGAAAAACATAAAAGTTTTTTAGCCAGCTTACTTCTTTTGAGAAGTCTGTTCAGATCTTTAGCCATTCTTTTAATTGGGTCATTTGTTTCCTTGGTCCATCGTTTTTTGTTTGTTTGTGTGTGTGTCTGTGTGTGTGTGTGTGTGTGTGTGTGTGTATAATTTTTATACTGTGGATGTTAAACCATTGTCAGATGTTTCACTGTGAAGTTTTCCTCCCACTCTGTGGGTTTTCTCTTGACTTCTTTGGTTGTTTCTTTTGCTCTACAAAATCTTTTTAATTTAATGAGGTCCCACTTGTTGATTGTTTACCTTATTTCCTCCTCAACTACTGTCTGATTTAGAAATTCATTTTGTAAGTTATATCTTGTAGGTTACTGCCAATGTTTTCTTCTATCATTTTCAGAGTTTCAAGTTTCACACTGAAGTGTTTGATCAGTTTAGGCAAGATTTTAGATTATTCATAAAGGATTTTTCTGACTAAATAATTGATGGGTGCTTGCAAGAAAATAAATATAGACATGTCCTAACACAAGAAAGAAAGAATCAGTGAGTCAGGGTATATTAAGTGATATTCAAATTCATTTTTAATTTGTATACAACCTTTATGCTTCAGGGTGAGAAGCTGTTCTTTTGGGAAATGTTGCATAATGTCATATAGCTTCTTTGTTTTCTACTGTTCCTTTTTATAGTAGCAACAGATAACAAAATGTACCGCCCCACAGAAGCATTTGGGGTGACTTAAACTTTACTTGGGCTTACTGTGGAGGTGCATGCTTTTAATTTCATTACTTGGGAAGCAGAGGTAAGTAGATCTCTCTGAGTTTGTGATGAACCTAGGAATTCTTTTATCTCAGTTTCATGCTTTGTAAAACACCAGCAAACAAATGTATTGAAAATTTCACCATAGCATCTGTAGACTGCCTTGGTCATTGCATGTATTTCAGGCATCAGTAACTGACAATCATCAATTGATGCATAAACTTCTGAAATATTTAAAGCTGCATATATCTGAATAAAAGCATTGAATTACAGTGATATCAGGATAAATAAAATTAATTTTATTGAGGATACAGTCATATTTTTCTTAGTACTTGCATTTTACTTTCCATATTAAGCTCTCAAGTGTCTATGGTCCTCTGTTCACTTTGTATTTGGGCATGCAGCCCACTGTGGTGCTGATTGATCATAAAGAGAAGTTCTCTGGAAGAGGAAATATCTCCGTGTTTGAGAAAATTAGTAATGATCTTGGTAAGTGTACATGGTCATGTATATGTTTGGTAGAATTCACAGTTTTCAGGATGGAAAAGAGAGGTCACAGCTTTGCCCTCTCTATGGTGCATACTATTTAATTCCTTCTTCTTTCTCTGGTGTCTATTCCCTAGTTTCTCTTCTTACTTGTATATCTTGTATATCAATTGGTTGTAGCCAATGCAAGGATGATGGAACATAACAACAAGGCAGTTCTCAGTCTCATGACCCTCTGTGGAACTGGGGGGGGGGGGGAAGAATGAAAGGAGGCATTGAGACCCTGTCAAGAGGCAAGTCAAGTGACTTGTAGACTGAACTGAGAAAAACTTAATTGTGGGAAAACTTTAGGTTCAAGTTATATGGTTGTGCTCTATGTGTAAAATAGTGGGTAAAAAAAGTTCTATCTCATCCTACTCTTATCACAAACTTTTTTCTTTGTTTGAATATGTTATTATAAATGGGACTACACGTTCATTTTCTGATGGTTAAATGGCTTGGATCTCTTAGAGAAATATTGTTTACAATATGCTTAGCTTTTTTGTTAGATTATAATTGCGATCATATGGTTGGCAATAGATGCCACCTCACTTCCCAGAGAGGCACTTGTATCTCCATAAGGGAATATTATTTCAAATTTTATTGTTATTCTTACTTGACACCATATTTGTGTTCAGATTTTCTTTTAGACAGCGTTTTCTCCCTGTAGCGCCAGTGTCCTGGAACCCTCTGTAGAACCAGGACTGGCCTTGTGAACTACAAAGATCCACCTGCCTCTGCCTTCCAAGTTGCTACGGATTAAGGGCGGTGCCACCATTGCAGGGGTGGGTTTAGATTTCTATATGTAATAAAGGATATGTGAAGGCCCATAAGAAAACAAAGTTGGCAGCAGACTACAAGACACTAGGCATAGGAAGATTTCCTAAATCAGACAGCACTGCACACAGACTTAAGGTCAACAATTGACAAATGGGACCTCCATTAACTCAAAAGCTTCTGTACATAAAAAAGAAACAAATCAAGGAAGTGAAGAGAAAACCCACAGAGTGGAAGGAAATCTTCTACTGCAGATAACCATTTGACAAAAGCATTGACTTCTCACAGATTATGAAACTACTCAAAAACCAAGGAGAAAGAAAAACAATTTACCACTCAATAGATGAACAAGAGCTAGACAGAGACTCTTCACAAGTGAGGAGTTTTGATGGCTGAGAAAACATCTTAGAACTTTTCAAACGTCTCTTAATCAATTAAGGAAATGCAAATCAAAGCCACTTTAAGATATATCTTACTCCAATAGACTGGCTACGGATCAAGAACAGAAATGATGGGTGGAGAGATGGCCTAGCAGTAGTTAAGAGTGCCGACTTGCTCTTGCGGGACCGGGGTTTGACCCAGCATCCACATGGCGGCCGAGAGCCGTCGGAAATCCAATTCCGGAGAACTCCATTCCAGGGAATTGGAGAAAACCCCCATCCTTTTGGACCTCACACGACATTGCACGACACAGGGGCAAGACTTTGCATGCAGACAGTACATTCATACACATACAGAAGATAAATAAAATATAAAAAAAAAAAAAGGCTATTATGTACCATATGCTTGGAGAGGTTGTGGGGGGAAAGGGCGCACTCATCTATGTATGGTGTAACGGAATATATAGAACAGAGTGTGGAGAAACCCTTGGAAGACCGGAATGCAACTTGCCAACCTGAGCCAGCCATACACTCCTGGGCATGTACCCACAAGACTTCATCTTACCGCAGAGATACATTGCACAGCCATGTTTATTTCAGCTCTCTTCCACAATAGTCCAGGAGCTGGGAACCATCCCAATGCCCATCCAAATGATAGTGGATAGGCAGAAGAAAATGTACATCTACACAGTGGAGATCTTGCTGCAGCAGTAAAAAATGATGACACCATGAGCTTTGCGGTATATGACTGGAAGTTAGCAGATATCTGCTGAGTAGAAGCGTAACACAGTTCCAGAAAAAGAAACTACGAATGGTACTCCCTCATCTGTGGGATGCTCAGCACAATTACCAATTGTATGGCAAACTGCGCAACGTCAATGTGACCTTCTTGAAAGTAACTGTGCTTCTTATATATATTTGTGAATTCCTAAAATATAATGACATAAAAACAAAATCAACAAACAAAAAAGAATCTGGAATTCGATGTATTCAGGTATAGACATACTATTTCAAACCTGATGTTTCTAAATGGATCCTTTGAGCTCACATCATGGAGGGAGAAAACCCAGTCCTGCTAGTTTTCCTCTGTCCTCCAGACTTATGGATATTGGCACACACACAGAAAAATAAAATTATTACCAAACAAAATGTTTATTACAAATTCCCAAAGCATTTAGGATCCATTGAAACTTAAATCAAATTTATGCTATATGTATTAAGATGAAATATGCTTGTCAATTAAAGTAAAAAGGATTTACATAAGTAAAAAATAAAAAATAAAGATTATGTGGCAACCTAACACACACAAGAGAAGTAAAGAAATTACTTGTTTGAGATCTCTGAGACCAGCAGGCAAGCCCAGGAAGGGCCAGGTAGGACACTGGGTGCTTCAGCAGGGTGATTGTGATTGACTTAGCCTAGTTAATCTGTTAATCGCGTTGTCTTTGGCTTTTAATTGGCTTTTTGTGGCTGGTGGGGGAGGAGTTATTCCTCCCAGCTGGTAATGAAAGTAGGGTTGTAGGCGTCTGAGATTTGAGATCTCCTGAGCGAGTGGAAGCAAAGGGGACTGGGGCACGGCTAAAGAAGCAACCCCGCCCCCCCCACAATGGGTTATGAAGGCTATTGAGGAGGCAGAGCAAAGCAACCTTCAACAACAGTGAAAAGGCATTTAGGACTCACATGGAAATACAGGCAGGAGAAGCCCATATGCCAGGAACGCGAAAGAAGAGACAACAGCACGGAAGGGCAGGATAATTCCACAACGAAGCTCTACCACACACTATGGGAAGATTACTACAGTGGGATCCCTCTGGGGAGCCCCAGGACACAGAAAATCAGAAACACAATTGTAACATATACTTAAAGAACTACAAGATTGACAACGAGAAATCAAAGACACAAGAAAAGAGAATGGAAGAACTCAAGAAGGACTAGAGAAAGAATGACAAAACTCAAAGAAGGAACCTAGGAAACACTGAAAATCATCTCTGAAAGAAAAGGACTAAACCAACCAGTCGGCAAGCAAAGAGCTACAGGAAGAGACTGAGAAAGTCATCAAAAGTGTAGAAATTACTAGAAGAATCAGAAGGGAAAATGAAAAAGGGAATCGAACACACTCATCCAATCAAGAGGAAAGGAATGGAAAAGCGCTCAGAACGACGCAAGTAGAATGGAGGAAGCCAAACAAAGACATATCAGACCTGGAAGATTAACACAGAGCAACTAAAAACTTCAAGTAAAGATTATGAAGAAATTTAAAGATACACAAAAGGAACAACCAGGAACTGTGGGACCACTATGAAAACCCTGTAGTCCAGCTGTCCTGGAACTCCCTCTGTAACAGGACTGGCCTCTGAACTCACAAGGATCCACCTGCCTCTCTGACTTTCCCAAGTGCTAGGATTAAGGGCGGTGCCCCTGCAGGGTGGGTTCTTTTCTTTTTTTTTTTTTTTTAGATTTCTCTATGTAATCAAAGGATATGTGAGCCCATGCAAGAAAATTGGCAGCAGACTACAGACACTAGGCATAGGAAGACGTTCTAACAAATCAGACAGCAGCTGCACAAGATTAAGGTCAACAATTGACAAAGGGGACCTCATTAAACTGCAAAAGCTTCTGTACACAATCCACATAAAAAATGCTGATGGATACAACTGAACTAAAAGTCTTTTTAGAGGGAAGGGGTTGATGCCATGAATGTGAGCTCAGGTCTTAAGATTCGTCTTCTATACTCTGCAGCCTCTTGTATGATGAGTACTGGAAAATCCAATGTATAGTCTCTCATCCTCCTAATTGGAATGTTTTCTTTAGACAAAGAGCAAGGGGGAATCAGAAGAATGTGGATATGAAAATTAATGAAAATCCCTGTAAAAACAAAATATTTGAATGTTATGGTAATGGTGTCTAACCAAACAATTTCCATATGACTAGAAAGTTCATGGTATTTCTGCTATATTCATTTTAGACATACATTCCTCAGTGTTTTCCATTCAATTATCTGGTAGTGTCTCTACTCTAGTAACCAGTTACAACTCTGTGTTTGGCAGGAGAATCCTAATACTTTCCTTCAATAGCTGCGGTAAACCCACAATGAAGAGCTGTGGCCAAGATAATATCTCATTAAATTCTAAGTTATTCATCTATGATCTGTGAAACACTGATAGTTCTCCTGCATGTAATTTCACCATTAGAAAAAAAAGAATGAGTTTGATTTTCTACGATTTTTTCACACAATCTGGAAAAACATAAAAGTTTTTTAGCCAGCCTTATTCTTTGAGAAGTCTGTTCAGATCTTTAGCCATTCTTTTAATTGGGTCATTTGTTCCTTGGCCATCGTTTTTGGTTGTGGTGTGTGTGTGTTGGTGTGTGTGTGTGTATAATTTTTATACTGTGGATGTTAAACCATTGTCAGATGTTTCACTGTGAAGTTTTCCTCCCACTCTGTGGGTTTTCTCTTGACTTCTTTGGTTGTTTCTTTTGCTCTACAAAATCTTTTTAATTTAATGAGGTCCCACTTGTTGATTGTTTACCTTATTTCCTCCTCAACTACTGTATGATTTAGAAATTCATTTTGTACAGTTATATCTTGTAGGTTACTGCCAATGTTTTCTTCTATCATTTTCAGAGTTTCAAGTTTCACACTGAAGTGTTTGATCAGTTTAGGCAAGATTTTAGATTATTCATAAAGGATTTTTCTGACTAAATAATTGATGGGTGCTTGCAAGAAAATAAATATAGACATGTCCTAACACAAGAAAGAAAGAATCAGTGAGTCAGGGTATATTAAGTGATATTCAAATTCATTTTTAATTTGTATACAACCTTTATGCTTCAGGGTGAGAAGCTGTTCTTTTGGGAAATGTTGCATAATGTCATATAGCTTCTTTGTTTTCTACTGTTCCTTTTTATAGTAGCAACAGATAACAAAATGTACCGCCCCACAGAAGCATTTGGGGTGACTTAAACTTTACTTGGGCTTACTGTGGAGGTGCATGCTTTTAATTTCATTACTTGGGAAGCAGAGGTAAGTAGATCTCTCTGAGTTTGTGATGAACCTAGGAATTCTTTTATCTCAGTTTCATGCTTTGTAAAACACCAGCAAACAAATGTATTGAAAATTTCACCATAGCATCTGTAGACTGCCTTGGTCATTGCATGTATTTCAGGCATCAGTAACTGACAATCATCAATTGATGCATAAACTTCTGAAATATTTAAAGCTGCATATATCTGAATAAAAGCATTGAATTACAGTGATATCAGGATAAATAAAATTAATTTTATTGAGGATACAGTCATATTTTTCTTAGTACTTGCATTTTACTTTCCATATTAAGCTCTCAAGTGTCTATGGTCCTCTGTTCACTTTGTATTTGGGCATGCAGCCCACTGTGGTGCTGATTGATCATAAAGAGAAGTTCTCTGGAAGAGGAAATATCTCCGTG
Organism: Rhizomys pruinosus; assembly: GCA_009823505.1. Taxonomy (NCBI): domain Eukaryota; kingdom Metazoa; phylum Chordata; class Mammalia; order Rodentia; family Spalacidae; genus Rhizomys; species Rhizomys pruinosus. The sequence continues at coordinate 24,111 of VZQC01011102.1, forward strand.
TTTGAGAAAATTAGTAATGATCTTGGTAAGTGTACATGGTCATGTATATGTTTGGTAGAATTCACAGTTTTCAGGATGGAAAAGAGAGGTCACAGCTTTGCCCTCTCTATGGTGCATACTATTTAATTCCTTCTTCTTTCTCTGGTGTTTATTCCCTAGTTTCTCTTCTTACTTGTATATCAATTGTTTGTAGCAATGGAAGGAGATGGAAATAAACAAGGCAGTTCTCAGTCATGACCCTGTGGAACTGGGGAATGGGAAAAGAGAGCATTGAGGACCCTGTCCAAGAGGAAGTCAAGTGACTTGTAGATGAACTGAGAAAAACTAATTGTGGGAAAAGCTTTAGGTTCCAAGGTATATGTTGTGCTCTATGTGTGTGGGTAAAAAAAGTTCTATTCATCCTACTCTATCACAAACTTTTTTCTTTTGTTTGAATATGTTAATTATAAATGTAGGATACACGTTCATTTTCTGATGAGTTAAATGGCTGTGGATTCTACTTAGAGAAATATTGTTTACATATTGCTTAGCTTTTTGTTAGATTATAATTGCGATCATATGGTGGCAATGATGCCACCTTCACTCCCAGAGGCACTTGTATCTCCATAAGGAATATTATTTCAAATTTTATTGTTATTTCTTATGACACCATATTTAGTGTTCAGATTTTTTTGAGACAGCGTCTCCCTGTAGCGCCAGCTGTCCTGGAACTCCCTCTGTAGACCAGACTGGCCTTGAACTCACAAAGATCCACCTGCCTCTGCTTCCCAAGTGCTAGGATTAAGGGCGTGTGCCACCATGCAGGGGTGGGTTTAGATTTTTATATGTAATAAAGGATATGTGAAGCCCATAGAAGAAAAAGTTGGCAGCAGACTACAAGACATAGGCATAGGAAGACTTCCTAAATCAGACAGCAGCTGCACAAGAATTAAGGTCAACAATTGACAAATGGGACCTCATTAAACTCAAAAGCTTCTGTACATAAAAAGAAACAATCAAGGAAGTGAAGAGAAAACCCACAGAGTGGAAGGAAATCTTCACTGCAGATACATCTGACAAAGCATTGATTTCCAGAATATATAAACTACTCAAAAAACAAAGGAGAAAGAAAACAATTACCCACTCAATAGATGGAACAAAGAGCTGAACAGAGACTTCACAAGTGAGGAGTTAGTGATGGCTGAGAAACATCTTAAGAACTTTTCAACGTCTCTAATAATTAAGGAAATGCAAATCAAAGCCACGTTAAGATATGATCTTACTCCAATAAGACTGGCTAGGATCAAGAAAGCAAATGATGGGCTGGAGAGATGGCCTAGCGGTTAAGAGCGCCGACTGCTCTTGCAGAGGACCAGGGTTTGATCCCCAGCACCCACATGGCGGCCGAGAGCCGTCTGAACCTCCAATTCCAGGAGAACTCCAGTTCCAGGGGAATCTGACACCCTCTTCTGACCTCCACGACATTGCACGACACAGGTGCACAGACTTGCATGCAGACAGTACATTCATACACATGCAGAAATAAATAAAATATAAAAAAAAGAAAGCATATGATACCAACTGCTGGAGAGGTTGTGGGGGAAAGGAGCGCACTCATCTAGTACTGGTGGGAATGTATAGAAAGCAGTGTGGAGAACCCTTGGAAGACTCGGAATGAACTTGCCACCTGAGCCAGCCATACCACTCCTGGGCATGTACCCACAAGTCTCATCTTACCGCAGAGATACACGCACAGCCATGTTTATTACAGCTCTCTTCACAATAGCCAGGAGCTGGAACCATCCCAAGTGCCCCTCAACTGATGAGTGGATAGAGAAAATGTACATCTACACAGTGGAGATCTGTGCAGCAGTAAAGAAAGATGACATCATGAGCTTTGCAGGTATATGACTGGAGTTAGAAGATATCATGCTGAGTGAAGTAACACAGTCCCAGAAAAAGAAACTACGAATGGTATCCCTCATCTGTGGATGCTAGCACCAATTACCTAATTGTATGGCAAACTGAGCAACGTCAATGTGATCTGAAAATAACTGTGCTCTTATATATATTGTGAATCCCTTAAAATATAATAGACAAAAAAACAAAACAAACAAACAAAAGAATGGTAATCAGAATTGTATTCAGGTAAGACATACTATTATCAAACCTGATGTTCTAAATGGCATCCTTTGAGCTCACATCATGGAGGGAGAAAACCCAGTCCTGCTAGTTTTCCTCTGTCCTCCAGACTTATGGATATTGGCACACACACAGAAAAATAAAATTATTAAAAACAAAATGTTTATTATAAATTCCCAAAGCATTTAGGATCCATTGAAACTTAAATCAAATTTATGCTATATGTATTAAGATGAAATATGCTTGTCAATTAAAGTAAAAAGGATTTACATAAGTAAAAAAATAAAAATAAAGGATATGTGGCAACATAAACACACAAAGAGAAAGTAAAGAAATTACTTGTTGAGATCTCCTGAGACCAGCAGAAGCCCAGGAAGGCAGGTAGGAACTGGGTGCTTCAGCAAGGCTGATTGTTGATTGACTTAGCCTAGTTAATCTGTTAATCGAGTTGTCTTTGGCTTAATTGGCTTTTGTGGCTGTGGGGGAGGAGTTATCCTCCCAGCTGGTAATAAAGGTAGGGTTGTAGGAGTCTTGAGATCTGAGATCTCCTGAGACGAGTGGAAGCAAAGGGACTGGGGCACAGGCTAAAGAGCAACCCCCCCCACCAACTGGGATTATGAAGGCATATGAAGGAGGCAAGCAAAGCAAGCCTTCAACACAGTGAAAAGGCATTTAGGACTCACATTGGAATACAGGCAAGGAGAAGCCCATATGCCAGGAACATGAAGAAAAGACAACACGGGAAAGGGGCAGGATAATGCAACACGAAGCTCTACCAACCCTATGGAAGATTCCTACAGTGGGATCCCTCTGGGGATGCCCCAGGACACAGATATCAGAAACACAATTATGAACATACTTAAAGAACTACAAGATTACAAAGAGCAAATCAAAGAACCAAGAAAAGAGAATGAAGAACTCAAGAAGGACCTAGAGAGAGAGAATGACAAACTCAGAAGGAAGCAGAAACACTGAAAAGATCCCATGCTGAAAAAGATAAGGAAACCAACCAGCGAAGCAAAGAGCTACAGGAAGAGACTGAGAAGTTCGAAAAAGATGTAGAAATACTGAAGAAATCAGAAGAGGAAATGAAAAAGGAAATCGAACACTCATCCAATCAAGAGGAAAGGAATGGAAAAAGCCTCAGAAGCAGAATGGAGGAAGCAGAACAAAGAATATCAGACCTGGAAGATAACACAGAGCAACTAAAAACTTCAAGTAAAGATTATGAAAAATTTAAAAATACACAAAAGTGGAACAACCAGGAACTGTGGGACACTATGAAAAGATCAAACCTCCGCATCATAGGAATAGAGGTAGGAGAAGAATCCCAAAAGAATGGTATTGATCAGATCTTCAACAGAATAATAGATGAAAACTTCCCCAAACTAGAAAAGGACAAACCAATACAAATACAAGAAGCACATAGATCACCAAACAGACAAGATCAGAAAAGAAGTTCTCCACGCCACATCATAGTTAAAATGCTAGACATCCAAAACAAAGATGAAATCCTTAAAGCCACAAGAGAAAACAAGTGACGTATAAGGGGAAACCTATCAGAATGACAACTGACTTCTCAATGCAAACTATGAAAGCAAGAAGAATGTGGAGCAAAGCATTCCCAGTGTTAAAGGACAATAGGTGCCAACCCAGGTTACTGTACCCAGCAAAAATGTCAATTATATTTGAAGGAGAGAGAAAACCTTCCATGACATAAACAAGTTGAAAGAATACATGTCCAGAAAACCAACCCTTCAGAGAATACTTGAAGCAATTCAAAGGACAGAAGAAAGGAGCAACCAACCCGAGGCACCTAGAAAGAGAAATCAATAAAAGCATAATTGCAGAACTAGAAACCTAAACCCAAACCACAAATGGATAATAAGGCAAAAGGAAGCAACACAAACCTATCAGTCATCACCTTAAATATTAATGAACTAAATTACCCAATCAAAAGACATAGACTGGGAGATTGGATTAGGAAACAGAATCCACCGATATGCTATCTACAAGAAACACATCTTACCTTCAAGGACAGGCACCACGTTAAAGTGAAAGGATGGAAAAAAATATTCCAAGTAAATGGTACCAAAAAGAAAGCAGGTGTTGCTATTTTAATATCAGACAAATTAGACTTCAAAGTAAAAGAAATCAGAAGAAACAAAGAAGGCCATTACATTTTTATCAAAGGAACAATTCACCAAGAAGATTTCACAATTATGAATATATATGCACCAAACTCTGGTGCACCAAACTTTATAAA